>JAQZBX010020080.1:0-33305 GCA_029593785.1 Cabassous unicinctus
TTTATGAAGGGGCGTGCAAAGGCCAGAGCCCGTGTTCTGTCCAGCTGGAAAGGGTGGAGCCTATGCCAGACTTCACATGCATGAGTTCAAGCCTTTTGGAGAAGGTGTCGGGAGACCCCACACCTGGCAGGGTGATGAGCTGGTGGAAATAGTAATAATGCGACTGTTACTTAAAATAACAGCCAATAGCAAACTTTCTTGGCACTGAAGCAGGCACTTCACGTAAATGATTTAAGCCTTACAATGACCCAGCGACTCACAGGTGCTTTTATTACCTCCATGTTACAGTGGAGGCATTTAAGGATTGAGAGGGTAGGTGAGGCGCTCCAGGTCTTCCATCTGTGCGGCGGCAGGTGTGCCCTACACCCAGACACCGCCCCCCCTTTACCACTAGAAGCTCCTGCTTCCTATCTAGCCTTGCGGATTGACCTGGGGGTCTGAGTCTGACAGGCTGGTCTACATGAGCCCCTTTGCAGTTGCTGGAAGACAGAGAAGCTTAGAATTTCTTAGTTGTAACAACTCTAAATATAAGATATCGTCCAGCGCATGCTGGAGGGAGGGTTCTTGGAACGCAGCTTAAGAGAACTGCACGACGTGTTTGCACAGAGGACAGCTCCACCACCACTTCAGCCCTGCCCATCTGTTTTATGAGTCTCTGTATTAGCCAGCCAAAGGGGTGCTAATGCAAAGTACCAGAACTCTGCTGGCTTTTATAAAGGATATTTATTTGGGGTAGAAGCTTACAGTCACAAGACTCTAGAGAGTCCAACTCAAGGTAGCATAAGAGGTGATTTCTCACCCAAAGTCATTGGCCACGTGTTGAAACAAGATGGCAGGTGATATCTGCAAGGGTTCAGCCTTCCTTCTTCCTCTTAAGGCTCCGTCGTCCCAGCTTCTTCTGATCTCAGCTGTAGGCTGGCATAGGGCTCGTCCCTCTCCCCGGGGCTCGTTTCTTTCTGGACTCAGCTGCTCTGGTCTCTCCACAAGGTCAGCTGTAGACTATCAGGTTCAACTCTCTTTCCCGGGCCTCTGCCATGTCAATGAGCTGTTTCTCTTCCTCCCTGTTCTTTTTCTCTGTGTCTCAACCTCCGTGTGAGAGTCTGTTTTATCAGAATCTGAGTCGCACTCTGATGACGTGGTTGAATCAAAGCCTTAATCTTAACATTATTTAATCAGACGTCTCAGCTAAATCTAATACAATCAAAGGGTTATCACGCCCAGAGGAAAAGACCAGTTTACAAACATAATCTCTTTTTGGAATTCATAAATAATCTCAAACTGCCATAGTCTCAAACAATAATTTTATAAAAGGAAGACTGGACAACATGTGAATACAGAATTACAGGTAACCTAAAGAAACTCTCAAGATAAAGTTATTGGCAAAAGCAGGGATTTTTTTTAAAGCAGGAGAGTTGCTTTCTTAGTTCTACTGAGGGAGAAAAAGCATAGATTGACTATTTTCCAGTCTGCCAAGTTCGTAGGCATTTTTAGATGATGTAGACTCTATTTGATAAAAGAGTCCACTGAAGTGAAGAACTTTGACAGTCTATTTTCAGCAGACTAATCGGCTAAATCATAGACTTTGCGATCAAAGAATAATTATCCTCACTGTAAGCAAAATCTAGTCAAAGTATACTTCAGTGGTGTGTGCGTGTAAGCACACATTAGTGCAAACATATATTCTATGTGCTCTATTTTAGGGTTTTACAATGAAGATCTGTGGAGGATAGATACATTCCAGCTTGCTTTTTCTGCAAGAGACAAATAAAATAATGAGAATGAGGTCAAATTGAAGAGTTCAAAAACACATACTCTGTTATTCCAAACCTGTGTTTTTATATACTTTGAAGAGTATACAATTTCTTAATGAGCGAGTTGTTTTTTGTATAGATGTCCTGTACATATTTTAGCTGGCAAATATTACATAGAGCTATCCAATCTAAAAGGTAACTAATTTTAAAAACCACTATCGACTTTGCTTTCTATTTGTTCACGTAGCAAAAGCTCCAGAGAAGGCTGTGATGGGACTTTCTTTGACGACTAAAGTGTTCAATGGCCGCATGTCCGATAGAGAAGCCTGCAGCCTCCAGTGGTTCTTGAGCACTAGAAATGTGGTTAGTGCACTAAGGAACTGAATTTTTATTTTAATTTAATTTTAATCAATTTATATTCAAATGTAAAAGCCATACATGACTAGTGTCTATCAGATTGGACATCCCAGAGAACATAAACTAAGTTTCTTGTAGAGACAACTGCAAAAAATCTCATTTGAAAAATAGCCACAGGTGTTATTTTTAGAAATCAAGTTTCTGCCTCCCAGTCCTACTTACTGTTATACCTCCTTTAACTTCTACACTGTGCTCTGTTTTCAGGAAATCTAACACGTGGACATTACAAAACTGATGAACTAGGAGTGGTTTTATCACTTTGGATAAGAATTATAATCCCAATAGATCCACATGGTCCTTTTAAAATCATCTGCTTCTCTCTCCTGCATTTAAAATGTAACTCGTTTACAGTAAGTGAAATAAAAACAATTCACAGAATCACAAAGATTTCCAGTGACAAAACCACTTCTGGGAGGAGCTCTCAGGGCCCACAGCCTGCCTGTTTCATCCCAGTAACTTGTTTCCCGCTTGGGGTGCCATGTCCCGGGTAGGGCCTTAGAGTGGTGCAGACTTTGGGGGCACTCAGGGAGGGTGGAGTTCAGAGTGGGGCGCAGCACATCATTGCTGGTACCCATCTCTTTCCTAAAGACAGGTTTAGTTCGAGGATTTTTTTTTTTTCATTCTCACTTTTCTAAAATTTCATGTTTCCTGCCAGTTTTGTACTACTAATTGACCTCAACGTTGGCTTTGTCCATATTCTTGTGTTGATCAAGCCTTGTGCCACATGGACCAGGTGCTGTAACAGCCTTTCTCCTAAAATTCCTGCCTAGCTCCTCACACTGAAGGTGGTGAGCTAGCAGCAAGTTGGTGCCTGGAAAGCACTGCCGCTTTCCGGTGGAGCAGGTAGGAGGGACGCACCAGAACAAAAGTAGATTTTAGAGATGTTAACTGTGGCTTCACAAGGAACAAAGTGGTCATAAAAAGGTTATAGAAACGGTGACTTGGGACGTGAAATATCTGAGATCCAGGATTAGGGGGTTTAGCTGAGACCTAAATATAAGTGGGAAAAGTCAGAAGATGGTCATCTTGAATACAAGCCATTTCACGTTCGCATGCCAGGAATGACTAATGCATTTTCTTGATTCTAATAAAACACTTTTATCTTTGAAAGTGTGCATTTTCCTACATTCCCCTACTCCCCACATTGATTTTTGAAGGATGGATGGAAGAAAATGAAAGAGAATCTACAGTAGCCTTCCCTCTATATAATTTTTCAAAAATTGCTTTCCCCAGGAAACTTAATTTGCTTTAATCCTAGCAGGTCATTTCAGCATTTCAAGCCGCCTCTAATGAAAGCAAACAGCAGTAACTCCATGGCGTGATTCTGTGTGTGAACTCTAAGACGCCTTTTCACAGTGAGGTTAACTGCTGGCTTATTATGTGAAGATTCTGTAATTAATTTTCATACCACCTCTTCAAACATGGTTGTGACACTTTGAAACCAAATGTTTAAAATGTCAATCACTGAAAATACATTAAATCTCTCTCCTCAATGTCCTCAAGATTTCAGCTACAGATTAAAACCAGTCTGTATGATGTGAGAGATAAATTAATGCACTTTAATTTTTTGTGGCACAAGTAATTGTTTGTAAAATATTATAATTGTACTATGCTGTAACTCTCTTGCTGAATTGAAAGTGTACAGTTTATAGCTCATGTTGCAATAGCTTAGTTAAATCCAGACAACGGTTGTGGTACATATAACAAATAAATTTTGCTTTGTTAAAAAGATTGTGCATTTCTTAATATTGGATAGGTACGTTTGTAGGTTGTCTTCAAATTTACCTAAATGTACCCTTTAAAAAAACAGATCACCTGTCTCTAGCATGCAGACACTGACTCTGGGAATTTAGATTTTGGAGAAATAGAAACTTGAAAAATAACAAAATTTCATTTAATGAGATTTCTACAGAATCTTGATTAGACTAACTTTTGCATATGCTAAACAATTTTAAAATGTACACGTGCTTAGCCAGGCAAAGTTTATATGGGTCCAACCATATACTAAGCATCAAATAGACAATATGTTAGCACATGCCAGAAGGGAATGAATTCTGACATCATATGTTCTTGATTTTAATGAAATTCTAGAATTTCAGAATGTTTGAGCCTTTGGGGGTCTATCTTATTTCAAGAATATTTTTCTGACGGGTTTGTATCATGCTCTCTTCCTCTGGGCTAGGGAGACCCCTGGGAAATCTGAGTGGGGGTCTGAGGGGGCTGCGCCTTGTCTGTGGGCTCTGGAAGGGGGTCAGCAGCCCTTCTATCCTCTCTGTGCCCCGTTCCCTGCAGCCTGTACTGAGGACATTTGATTCCAGCACGAGCACGGCCCAGGGAAAGACCAAGTCCAGGGAGCACGTGGCTTGGTCCCTCCCCAGCCACCGCCGGGACAGAAGCAGTTCTCACGTGGCCAGTATGGGCATGGGTGTGTGTCCAGCACATTGCTTCATCACACAGCACTATTTTTTTTCTCCACCTGCAAAACTGAGAGTCAGATTTTAGAGCTGTTGGTCCACATTTCCTTCCTCTCACGGACGAAGAAGCTACAACCCTGGATTGCAAATGACCAGGGAAGGAGCAGGCTTGGGACCCTTCTCTGCACCAGATGCTACCACCTCCTTTTCTCTGAATCTATTTGGGGAGACACAAAGAGGCTTTCTGTCCCCACAGTTGGGACCACTGGACAGTGACGGAGATGGGGCAATTTAGCAGATGTCAGCAGACTCTTGGATCAATTAAGTAAAAAGCACTAGGGGATAGAGCAGTGCACCTTTTCAGCACAGGGCTCCAGTCATGGCCTTGCCTTTCCAGAGCTTTCCTGACAAGCACTTTGGGGGCAGCACCGGAGCCACTGAGGAGCTGGGAAAGACTGGAGGCTGCTCGGGACCCTCTAGCAACCAATGGGAGAAAGGCAGCTGCTAAGGCAGAAGCCTGCCTCCACCGCCAGGGGTCGGGGGCCAAAAAACAAAAATCTGTCTATCTCTGCTTGAAACGTTTGACACCTTAAATTTAGGTTTTTAAGGTTTGGGTTTTTTCTTTTTTTAATATGTATTTGTTTTGTGTAAGTGGATATAAAAAGATTTCTGAAATTTCTAAAATTTCTACCTTAGAAGAATTATTAGGGTTGTTATAAAATGCATATAAAACAGAGGCTGCCCTGCCCCAGGTAGGCCTGCCCTACTCTTCCAGCAATCAGGGACAAAGAAGGAAGGACGTCCCCAGGCGCAGACCCGGCTCCTGCGAATGTGCCCCTCCGGGGGGAGCCACTTCTCTCATGTGTCTTGCTTTAGGCTTAAACTAAGGCAGATGCAGAGAATGGTGACCCCGCCGACTTCCTGGAGCCTGGGGTCAGCGTTCCCGCGGACCAGTCTCCGGAGCCCGGTTTGGGGGTTGCCCAGGGAAAGAGCCCGACAGGCCGGCCCAGCGTCCCCCGGGGCCCGCGGACCCCTCATCGCCCACCTCACCAGCCCGCCGCTTTACGCGATGATCTCCTCACCTACCAAACCTGCCCAAATGCCCCCGCCAGGCTCCAGGCAGTTCCCGAGCTGGGGGTCTACAGCGGCGTCGACTCGGGAACCCCAGCACAGACTTGTTCTTCATCTCAGCCCACACTCCCCGGGGGGTGAACCCCTTGTCGGTGTGACCTTTCGAAGATGCTGTTTTTAGTGGAGTCTGTGGCCCGATTCAATGAGGGTGGGTCCTGATCTGGATTACTGGCGGCCTTATCAAGGGAAGGTCGCAGGGAGGAGCCAGAAGCCAGAAGTCAGTGGAAACCACGAGCGTGGACGCCAGCAGGGAGAGACCCCGTGGGATGGGGGCAGAGATGGAGGAAGAAGCCCGGGGACTGTGGCCAGCCAGTGCCACTCGCCACGGCCTCCAGAAGAAAGCATGGCCTTGCTTTGGGACTTCTGGCTTCCAAAAGTGTGAGCCAATAAATTCTTGTTGCTTAAACCAACCCATCATGCGGTATTTGTCCTAGCAGCCTGGAAACTAAGCCAATCTCCTAACCCAAAGAAGTCAGAGATTATTCCCTGAATGGGGTAAATAGAGTCTAGAGAAGGGGAAAAATATCTCAAGGTCTCCCCACTTCCCAGCACAGAGCTCTTTGTCTAAGACCATTCTGCAATGACATAGACATGGCCATTTAGCAGATTTCAGCCAGATTCTTTTGTCACATAAAGCAAAAGTACTAGACAATTCAGAAAATTCAGAAAAGCACAAAGAAAAACACCGAGGTCCACGATTGCTCTATCCATTGATAACCACTTAAAACTGTAATGTATTTTCTTCCATTATTTATAAATGCTTTCTAAAAAACTGAGATCATACTATTAAAAATGATGATGGCTAACGCTTACAGAGCCAGGCTAAACGCTAAGTGCTTTCGCTACATTCTTTTATAATGCAATATTTTTAACATACTGGCTTTCACATCATGTATAGTGAACATATTTCTTTAGGCGTGACATTGTCTCCAACCACATACTCTTTAATAACTCCAAAGAAGTGTATAAAATGGACATACTGTTGTTTATGTAACCAGTTCTCATTTATCAAATACTCAGACCATTTCCCATTTTATTACTGGAAACATGCTGCAAGGAACATCTCTGCATATACATGTTTGCCCACACCTATGATTTTTCCTTAAAAAACCCTAGAAGAGGAATTATGCATCAAATTTCCAAACTGCCCTCCAAGTAACAATTTACACCTCCACCATCAAAGCTAGCAACTGTCCTCAAGAGGGTTTTTATTCTGCTCTAGATACATTTGCACAAGCACAGGCAGGATGGTTTTGATGATTCTGTTGTGAGTGAGTGGCTTGACTTGCAGATCATACCCCAGTGGTAGCTAGTGGTAGCTCAGTCTCTACTTAAAGGTATAGGGAGAGGAGAGACTAGTGAGGTAGAAAGTTTCCAAGCCAGCTTTGAAGGGGGATGAGACCTCTTGCCGAGGACCCATCAGATTTCTATTAGACCACTGGGTCCATTTGGAGACAACATACTTTATAATGATTACAGACAAACTGGAATGAGTTCTATTTAACAGGTGATTAAAGGGTTAGAAAATATCGTCAATAAAGAAAGATGAAAGAAATTGGATTATTTGTCATAAAGAAAGGAGGCCAGTTAGTGACCTAACTACTGTCTTAAAGTTATAAAGAACTTTAAAGAGAGTATTTTTCTCAACATTAATAGATTATTGAATAAGACAACTCATATTAAAGCTGGAATTTTTCTTTTGCATGCAATGCAAATGCCTTCAATGCATTATCTCATTTACTCTTCCAGACAACCCTATGAGGAGGTATCATCACCAGTTTACACCCAGGGAACTGAACATTAATATCCCCTCACCATTTTGTACCCACACACATAGCACTATGCCTGGCAAATCATTGGTGCTCAGTAATCAGGTGTTTACTGAATGTTGACCTGAGGTGGTGGGGAACAAGTTTCCACCAACCTAGTTCCGCCTGAACCTAGTTTCACTTGAACCCAGTTTCACTTGAACCCAGATCTGCCAGGCTTCGTCAGACTTCGAAGTCCATGCTCTTAACCACCAAGCTATACTGTCGCCAACTGTACAATTAGCGCCTGATGCCTTTTAAGGCATCAGTGTAACCCAGACATCAGTGTTCCATTCCAAACTTGGTCCTGTCACAGCTTTCATATCAAGCATATTGGGATACTCATCTTTCATGGGGTTGAGGGAACAGCCTCTGGTATAGCACATCACTTCACCCCCAAACCCCCTTGGCCATGCCTCTTCCCCAAAGCCTAATATCTGCCCATTCCTGTCCCAATAAAGGATGCTGCCCGTGCCCCTGCCCCAGGTAGCGGTTAGCCCAGTGACCCCTCCCTCTGCCTCTTTCTTTGTTCATTTCAGCCAAAGCAGCTCTGCCAGATTTTCTGGGTCCTAGGCAGCAGCTGGCCCACAGGTCCTGGAGCCCAGCTTCCATCCTGAATTCTGGGGAGCTATGGCAACATTCACCCTGCAAAAGCACATCTTATTTCATCCAAGGGTGTGGTAGCTTGAGTCTTTTGTGGACCCCAGAAAATTGTGTTCTTAAATTGGTCTATTCCTGTGTGTGTGAACCTATTGTGAAACTTTGATTAGATTTGCTGCCGTTAAGGACCATTTGATTAGATTACTCCAGTAGCCCAGGGTGGGTCTCATCTCTTCCTGGAGTCCTTTATCAACTAGAATCAGCAGAGCCACAGTAGCAGAGAGAAAGACCCAGGAGCTCAGAGAGGAACCCACAGAAGCTGAGAGCACAAGAAGAAATCAATGAAACCCAGGAGAGAGGAACCCACAGAAGCTGAGAGCACAAGAAGAAATCAATGAAACCCAGGAGAGAGGAAGCCACAGAAGGAGCAACCAGGAGCTGAAAGCAACAGAGCCCAGGAGTAATAGGCAGACACCGCCATGTGCCTGATCGTCCATGGCTGAAGCTCAAGGAGAAAGCAGCGTCTCCTGATGATGCCTTGATTTGGACACTTTCAAGACCTCAGAGCTGTAAGCTTATAAGTTAATAATCCCCATTGTAAAAGCCAACCCATTTCTGGTAAATTGTCTTGGTAGCCTTTACCAAACTAAAACAAGGGGGGAGTCTCATAGCAGTGCTAAGAAAACAACTTTCTCTCCCATTTGTCTTATTTAACTATATGTAATTTCTGGTATGAAGATTTTTAAAAATTTTCCTTCAGCATGAACCTCCAGTAAGACTCCTGGAAAAGCTTGCCTCTCCCATCCTAGAGGTGCTCTGGGACTTCTTATCCCCCTACTCCCACCCCACCCAACTCTAACCACCATCAAACCGGAAGGTCTCTTGAACTACCACTGGGGTGTTCCAGCTTCCAGCCTCTGAGGTTTTGAAGGTCAGTGGGTTCATCTGGGAAGAACGGAGCCCTCTTGCCAGGAGCTGTCCCAGAAAAGTAACCACCACCCTGATTAGAAATGGTCCATGCGGGTCACACAGTGAACCTTCAGGGGTGAAGGAAGAGTTGGTGTACAAGAAGGAATTTCATATTAAAATGAGTGTCTTCACCACAGACCATAAGTGGCTTTATTTTAAAGTATTTTCTTGGGCTGAAAATCATTTGCAAATTTGGGCTGAGAATTGTGGTAGGCAGAGTGCACATGCTTGATCTGGCACACAGCATGGCCCTCATAAAGTGTGCAAAGCTGAGGCCATGGCTTCACACGAGGCAGCAAATGCAACAAGCCTGCTGCGTTTGGTCTTCTCCATCCTGCCTGCCAGTCGGCCTTATAAATTCACTGAGGTCCTCAAATAGTCACTGCTCCTGGTTGATCCAGTGCCTGAAAGTTCCAGATGGTGCCAAGCATCGAATGGTGGCCACAGGGTTGTCTGAGCAAAATGGAAAAGGCAGGATGGTTTCCCCACTACTTAGCAGAGTGCATGACACATAGCGGAAGCTTCGTAGACCATGTTTGAACATGTTAGCAATGCAGTAGCAGATTTTCTTGGAAGTATAACATATGAGTCAATTTATAATACATGGTTTCACAAATAGGGTAAAAAGATCTGAACCTACAAATGAGTATTATTATCACTATATTTGAGAGAATTGGTTCTCTCTAAATTCTATACAAAAGATCCAAGAAAATTAGCCTCCAAAGCATTGTTTCCTAGTTTTTTTCCCCAAGTGTTTTTGACCATGAGTGGATGGGGAACTAGTCACCCCTAAGAGTGAGACTATACCCTTCTGATGACAGGCATTGCTAATCAACTCAATGTTAAAACATTTAAAAGTCCCAGTGAAACCAGTCCAGGTGTTAGAAAGAACAAAGAGCAGAAACAGATTTCATTATTTTAATTAAATTCACCCTCTCATCATTTTCCCTGGGACTGGATTTCTATGTCTGCGATGATACGGAGGAAATCTCATTTTTCTTATCAGCAGAAACTTCTCTAGAACAAGAGTTGCCTTTGTTTGGGGAAATAATTACCCGTGGATCCTGATAAAAGAAAACCTTTTCATGACATTTAGGATCTCACAGCTTTAGTTTGCGATTCATGAATTGGACAGCATCCTCTTCAGAAAGTAGCAGGGAGCGTCATCCTGGGCCTGGAAGCTCCTAGAAGGTGAGTGCGGAAGCAAGCGAGGAGATGTCCTGATTGGCTGACATTAAATTGCCACTTTTCATGGGGGTCAAGGGTCTGATAAAGTGGGGAGCAGAAATACATTGGTTAGTATGGCTTTCTTGTCCACTCTGATAAGCTGTCTCTACTGGGCCAAGACTAGTTTATCAGCAGGTATTGCTTATCTGCAGTTTCTTTAGGGTGCATTCCATTTTCTCGGAAAACCCCGGCAGGTCAATTATTTTTCTCTTCTGGAAAAGCCTTTCTGGAAAGGGGGCCACCCCTGCACTGCCCAATGCCGACAGCCATTTTATTTTGTTTTCCTCTGTTTAGGATTAAACTCTGGACTGGCGTGAATTGCTGTGCATAATAAATGATCGGGGAGAGAGTTAAATGTTGAGTGGAAAAAAGGGTTAATGAAGACAGTCTGAGCCCCAAGGCCTGGCCGCTGAAGAAATAACTTGGAGAGGAGACAACACTCTCGTGGGAATTTCCACTGGTTGCTGTGCTGAGTGGGAGGTGAAACCCATCCGCCCTCCTATGGAAACTTAAGTA
Organism: Cabassous unicinctus; assembly: GCA_029593785.1. Lineage (NCBI taxonomy): Eukaryota > Metazoa > Chordata > Mammalia > Cingulata > Chlamyphoridae > Cabassous > Cabassous unicinctus. The sequence goes on from JAQZBX010020080.1 coordinate 10,834, forward strand.
AAATCGATGTTTAGTAATGATTTCTGGAGCAGGTTTGCTTTGGAGAAGGGGTTTAAAAGTTCTGCCGAGTTCTCATTTTGGTGTGGGAATAAACCAGAGGCCACCCCAGGAGAAAACAGGTGCACAAAGTGAGACACACCTTTTTAGGATTTTATGTCCACTAAAGTCACTGAGTTCTCCAAGGCATGCCTTCATTACAGTTTGGTTTTCGGGTTAATGTTCTGGTAAAACAGTGGCCAGGGAAAAGGAAAATCCTTTAGAGGTAATGTGAGATTAGGGGGCAGAAAGGGAATTTAAGATGGGTATTGGACTTTCCTAGAGAGACAATTCTTAAGTTGTGCAGTGGCACAAAACATCCAAAATGATGACCAATCCGCACACCTCACCATCCGTCATGGCTCCTGGTAAGGGGTGATTTTGCTTAGCCTCACGGGTGCTTTGGGTCTACCTCTTCTGAACCTTGATGAGGTGGGTTTTCTCAGGTAGTGTTGCCTTTGTTTTAATATTAAAATAGAAATTGCTGAGGATTCTGTGAGAAAGTTTCACCCCTATTATGAGTTCCTCCCTTCTTCTGTTAGCATTACACCAAAAGTTTTAGTTGGCTACATCGCCACACAGAGTAAAAGCTATACTTCCCCACCTTCCTTGCACCCAGTGTGGCAACGGTTATAAGCAGGGATGCTTTCTATAACTGCCTAGAAATGTCCTTCATGGGAAGAGACACACCCTTTGTCTTAGCTTCCCAGCTGCTAAAACAAATACCGCACGACGGGCGGCATAAACAACGGGAATGTGCTGGCTCACGGTTTTGAGGCTAGAAGTCCAAACTCAAGGTATCAGCAAGGTGATGATTTCTCCCCCAAAGTCTGTGGCATTCTGGGGCTGGCTGCTGGCCGTCCTTGGGTCCTTGGCTTTGCTGTCACAAGACAGTCCCCTCCTCTCTTTCCCAGGTTCCGTTGTTCCAGCTTCTTGCTTTTCTCAACGCTTTCTCTTTCTGTGGTGGTTGGAAAATACGTCAAACCTAGTCTACTCCTGTGAGAGTGAACCCATTGTGAGCAGGACCTTTAGACGAGGTCACTTCAGCTAAGGTTTGGCCCAGCCCAATCAGGATGGGTCTTAATCCTAGTGCAAAAGTCCTTCACAAGCAGAGTGAAATTCAAACTGAGAGAGAGAGCCCATGCCACAGAATATAAGAAGTTGAAAGCGGTGAAACCTGGACGAGAATGCAGAGGCCAGGAGTGGCTGCCATGAGCACTGGCACATGACAAGGTTGACCAAGGAGCGCCAGCAGCCGGTCCTAGAATGCTGCAGTCTTCGGGGCGGAAGCGTTGCCTTCATGATGCCTGATTTGGACTTTTCTTTTAGCCCCAAACCATAAGCCGATAAATTCCCGTTGTTTAAGCCAACCCATTTCATGGTGTTTGCTTCAGTAGCCAAGGAAACTTTAAAACAATGTCTGAATTTCATTCTGTTTACAAAGGACTTCCGTCATCTGGATTAAAGCCCAACCTAATTCAGTTGAGCCACACTTTAATTGAAGGAACATCATCAAGAGATCCTACTACATTGGGATCACATCCCCAGAACAGATTGAGAACAAGTTTTGCTGGGGTACATAATTCAAACACCCTTTCTTCCCTTTTATTCCTCCAGATGGCTGGAATGCACATGTGATGGCTGGGGCTAGAGCAGCTTTCTTATCCATGACATGAAATCCATGTGCTGAGAATCAAGGTAGAAGGATCCGGATTCCCAACAGTGTGGCATACCATGCCAACCCTGTGCTGATTATACCTACTGAACTGAAGATTCTGGTTATTGAAAAACTGTCTTTCAGATACTAGTTTACGGTTCTGCTAACAATGTATGCACTGCCCGCAAAAGGCTTTTGATTCTGGCTAGTCTTTAAATGAATTATAGAAGCTTCCCCCCACCCCTCTTTTGTTCAAACCACTGTGATTTGGGCTTACCTATTTCTTACATATGAACTTAATTTTAATTATTCTGCCCCATCCTATTTATGAGGGATAACTCGGGGTCCTCGTCCAGTCCCCGCCCCGTGTCTCTGGAGATCCTCTGGAGCACTGTGCTTCTTCGAGCCACTGTCTGTTCTCTCCGCCTCTGCTGAACCACTCCTCGTCCTTATGTCTCATCTCTGTGTACCTTTCTTCCTAGCAATCTGGAAGGTGGCTGAGAGAAACAAATCCAGCATTACGTGAGCTGGCAAAACGTGCAGCAACAGCATTTTGCAGCTGACAACGTTTGCAGCGTTACTGAGGATGGGCAGAGGGCGGCGCTGAGCTGTCGGGGGCAATCTCCTGCCTGCAGAGCGCCCGTCCCACCCCAAGCCGAGCAATCACGAGGGGCAGGAACCACATCAGCCCCAGCTGGGGATTGAGTCACGTCCTCCACAAAGGACATGTTCAAGTCCTAACCCACAGTCCTGCGGCTGTGAACCCGTTTGTAGGTGGGCCCTTTGAAGACTTCATTATTAGTTAAGGCGCAGACTCATTTGCGAATGAAATCTCTGAAGATCCTCTCTAGGTATGACCAAATTGAATAGGGTGGGCCTCGGTTCTTATAAGCAGAAGAAATTTGGAGTCAGTCAGAAGAAGGCAGAAGGCAGAGGATGAGGCAGATGGCCCTGTGAGGGAGGCAGAGATGCCAAGCAAGGAAGGCCGCCCTGGCGCTGGCTCGCTGCAGCCTCCAGGGGAAAGCATGGCCTGGAGACACCTTGATGTTGGACGTGTAGCCTCCGACACTGTGAGGTAATTAATTCCTGTCATTAAGCCAGCCAGCACGCAGTATTTGTCATAGCAGCCCTGGCAAACTAGGACAGCCCCACTCGGTGAAGCCAGCCCTGCCCGTTTTGAAATTTGAATTACGTTTGTTTGAATCTGGATCACAGCCAGGCTTGAACTTTGGCCTGGGCTCCTCGTCCGTCCTCAGACATCAGTGTGGCCCCACCCTAAGGTGCAGCCCCAAACAAGGAGCTTGGAGTTCAGGGCGAAAGCGGAGCCAGGCTCCACAACACCAGGTGAGGGAGGGCGGGGGAAGATGGATGGCACAGACCAAAGTGGAAACTGTGCCAACGCACAAGCCACGTAAGCTGGATCATTAAATTACAGCCACATAATGGAGTGCTCCCGGGTCGGCAAACTATAGCCTACGGCCTGGTCTTGTACCATCTGAAAGCTAAGAATGGTTTTCACATTCTTAAAGGGTTGTGGAAAAAAAAACAAACAAAGATAACGCAGCAGAGATCACACATAGCTCACAAAGCCTGAAATTTTCCCATTTGGCCTTTTGCAGCAACATGAATTAATCTCACACACGGGATGTTACGTGAGAGAAGCCAGACTTATTACAGGATCATATTTATATCTATAAAAATCACAGAAACAGAACTGGTGGAATCTGTCAGAAACTGGGAGAGTGGTTACCCCGGAGATGGGGGTAGTGGTTGGGAAGGAGCGTGAGGGGGCTGCTGGGGGTTGAATCATGGCCCCACAAAAGGCATCTTCAAATCTTAACTCACATTCCTTTGAGTGTGAACCCGTCAGCAAATAGGACCTTTTGAAGATATTACTAGTTAAATAATGGCCAAACCAGATGACAGATGACCGAGGTGAGTCCTACACCAGATGACCGAGGCGGAGGAAATTCAGAGGGGTCGGGAGAAGAAGCCCAGAGGAGAGCGAGGCGGCCGAGGGAGGGAGCGCGGTGCCCCCCACGCTGCCGAGGCCAGCGGAAAGCGCGGCCGACCTCCTGACCCTCAAAACCAGTAGGGGATTTTAGGCCAGCACTGTGTGGCATTTGCATGCAAAAAGGCCTCCAGCGCTGGGATTGTTCAGCTTCACTTGGGTGCTGGCTTTGCAGGCAGTGACCTATTTGTTTGTAATTTCTGCAGTTTTTTGCATGTTCATTGTGCTTCAATACAAAGTTAAAAAACAAAACAAAAAAAAAACCCGCCATCCCCTTCTCCACCACACTCCCAGCTGCTAGAGCCACAGACAGGTTTGCCCTCCACGGCAGTGAGGAGCAGAGAAGGGCTTTAAAACAAAGAAGCACAGGATTGAAATATCCACGGAGGTGAGACCCTTGTTAAAAACAGAACTTGGCAAAAAAGATATCGAATCTGGCCAAACAGTCATTCCCCTACCGGGCATGAAAAGGTAAAGGTAAAGCTGGAGAGGCCAAATAAGGCACAGGGGTTACTCCTCATTAAAGCAGCTGCAATCCATCCACCACAGAGGGAAGTGTGGCTCAGAGAGTGTAGGTAACTTGACCAAGGCCACACAGCCGGGAGGTAGCAGGGCCCGGGTTTGAATCCAGCTCTTCCTACCAGAAAGCTCTTTAAACTCCACTCGCTAAACTGCTCAGCCTCCCTGGGTGGCGGAGGCTCTAAGAGGGTGAAGAGAACCCTGCTCTGATACCACGTGCACAGGGCAGGTACTCAGTGTTATTGCTTAACATGAAATGAGGGAAAGAAAGAAGAGTTCCAGAGCTGAGACAGTTACTAGGGTGAGCATTTAGGAAAAAGCAAATACCTCCAGTCCTCTAAAGCGATGACAATAAAAAGTATATGCTGTGAAGACAGACCAGCAGAAGCCAAGGCAGCCTACCACTCTACTTAAGGGAAAGTGAAGCAGAGACTAAAAATAGTCCCCTCCCATGGGGAGTGCCCGGCAACCCTCCTTCCTTGACTGGCAGCTCACAATAGCCCCAGTGTGAAACTTTCCATTGTTCATTGCTAATTTCTGCTATTAAGAGCTGTTCCTGGGGCAGACGTGGTTAAAGGCTCATTAGCTCTGTTAGGGCACGGGTCTGCCGAGTATCTGAAAACTCCATCATGGAGAAGAGCAATTTGAGGCTCAATGCGGGCCCACCCTCCAGCACTTCCGGGGTGGGGGGCTGCTCCCAGCCTCGCCAGTGCCCCTGGACTTCCGTGGCGAGCAGGGGTTGGGGAGCAGGGGGTCGCCAGCCCCGGCACAAACAGGACGCCCATGTGGGCACATTGCCTGCAGAGACTGCACTGGATATTTATGTTTTGGGAGAAGAGCGAGCAGCCCTGCTCGGCACGTGCGGCCCTCTGGAGAAAGGCCCCGCAGCTGCCTTCAGTTCAGTCCCTACGCGAGCTGACACTGCACGGGGCCTGGCCTCCAGGAACCAGTTCCTGGAAATGTGAGCTGGCCCTTGTTGTCTTTACACATCGCGTGTGTTAACCTCGAGTAATGCTAAGGTGGGTAAAAGCCCCAGCCCCGGATCAGTGGCTCGAATAAAAGCCTCCCAGTTGGAGCTGACCCGTTCTGGGCACATCTCCCGTTTCTGCAAACTCTGAGTTTCCATGTGAGCTGGGGTATGAGGAGGGGTCGGGCTCCCAGGGCCCCCTCCCCACCCAGGAGCCGTGGATGCTGCAAGAAGAGGCCTCTGAAGGCAGAGCAGATACCGTCTCCCTCCTCTAAGTCTCCTGAGGATTTTGCCAGGTGGTGACCACATCTTGCTGAGTTTTAACCCAGCAGGTATCTATCTAAACCACTGAAGACTGGCGTTGACAAGGACCAGTGTATAGCCTGAGAGGAACAATGCCTGAGGGTAACATGTTACCGTCCCAGTTTTAATTAAAATTGCTGAACTCAACATGTAATTCTAAGACTTTGTCCATTTCATTTAAATTATTGGTGTAATTTTCTTACCTTTTTTACTGATGGTAGGCTCTTCAGCAATATCTCCTTTATAGTTCATGACATTGGATATTAATTTTTAACTTCCTTTTTTCCTTTAACAATCCGGTTGTGAGTTTTATTAGCCTTCCCAAAGAACCAACCTTTGGCCTTCTTGATCCTCTTTTGTATGTATATTTTTCCATGCCCTTAATTTTGGCTTTTATCCTTATTATTTCCTTCCTTCTACTTTCTTTTTCAAACTTCTTGAGATAGACACTTGGTTCACTGATCTTTAGCCTTTTTTTCTTTTCTAATATAAGCATTTTAAGGCTATAAATTTCCCTCTAAACATGGCTTTAGCTGCATCCCAAAAGTTTTAAGATGTAGTATTTAATTATAATTTAGTTAAAAATATTTTCTGATTTCCATGATGATTTCTTTTTTGTTCCATAGATTATTTATAAAGCACTGCTTTATAGACAAATGTGAATTTTTTGGTTATCTTTCTGTTATTGATTCTCAGTTATTAAAGTGAAAAAAGATCCTCTGTATGATTTTAATCCTTTGAAATTTTCAAGACTTGCTTGATAGCTCAGCATATCATCGGTCTATGTGTAACTGTGTGCTTTAAAAGATTGTGTATTCTGCAGTTACTGAGTGCAGTATTGTACAGCTGGTCAGTAGGTCAAGTTTGCTAATCATACTGTTCATACCTTCTAGCTTCTTACTGATTTTTCAAACCTGTTTGTTTTTCAACATCTGAGAAAAGCATGTGAAAATCTTCCACAATGATTGTGAATGTCTTTCTCCTTTTCATTCTGCAAAATTTTGTTATGTATATTTTGAAGCTATATTATTCTGTGCACATAAATTAAGAATTATTCATTCTTTATAGAAAATTAAGCCTTTTATTCTTATGAAATGGCCCTTTTATCTCAGATTATGCTGGTTATGCTTTTCACCTTAAAGTATAATATGTCAAATAGTAATAGAGCAATACTAGATTTCTTTTCATTAGTGTTTGCCTAGTATATCTTTTTAAAGTCCTTCTCCTTTAAACTTTCTGTATCTTCCTTATATTTTAGATGTGTCTCTTTAGACTGTATGTGGCTTGTTTTGTTTTAAATCCAGTCTGACAAACTTTGTATTAATTGGAGCATTTAGACCATTTACAATTAATGAAATTGTGTATTTTAGATTATTTTTTCTCATCTCACTTTTTTCTGTTAGTTTGCAAGTTAGGCAGTTTTTCATATTTTTCTAGCAATTCACTTAGAGATTACACAATCTTTTTGATGTGTCCAAGTCCAATATTAATTGGTTAGCTGATCGTTTCGGCTGCGGCCTGTTTCCTGGCCCTTTTTTGTTCGTGGTCTGGATTGTTTAAGGTGTTTAACCAGGCGTCCTGGCTAGGCCGGAGCTGAGGTGCAAGTGTGCTCAGCCTGTGGAACTCCTGCTTCCTCAGGTGGGGCTAAACCAACTCGCAGGGAGACGACTCCGTCTTTGTCGACAAGCAGCACCTGCAGGCACAGGTCATCTACTTGTGGGGACGGCAGGTGAATGTCAGATTTCAGGGAGAGACATCGAGGCTCCTGAGGGAAAAAGTGCCCCACAAAGGAGGAAGGAGATGGAAACAGCTCGCAGAGCCCCTTCAGGGAGAGGGCCGGGAGCATGCTGGGGCATGGACGCGCCGGCCACGCGTGTGGAACCAGCGGGCTGTGGGGCCTGAAGGGCCAGGAAGAGCCGCCTCCGCCAGGAGGTGGGCACCTCCCTGAAGGACCCCTGTGGGAGGGTGGGCTCTCCTCTTTCTGCGGAGTGTCACTAACCAGGAGGAAATTGCAGGACCCAGCACGTGGCCAGAGGAAAGTCTGGCTCACCAGGTGGTAGGCCGTGACCCTACCAGGGTCTGCAAAAGGCAAGCGGACCCTTGGCTGCTGTGCAGGAGTCCCAGGCACACTCAGGAAAGAAAGGCAAGCGACTACAATTCCTCTTGCTGTGAGATCTGATTTGTGTTCATGAAATTGCCTTTATGCTCACCAGCTGGTGGCTTTGAAAGAAAAGGGAGCCACACTCTAACTTGAAAAAATCCACTTGGCAATATGTTGTCCTACATATCGCAAGGGAAGGGCTTGGAAATCACCTGGCAGACAGACTCGCTTACTCAGCTCAGTGAAATAGCCCTGAGGCCGTAATCGAACCTTCTAGGAATTTAGTTGAAAGTACCCTGAACGCCTCTCCAGCATTTTTCTGAAAGTTCCTGCCTCTTAGAGATGGAACTTCGTTCTCTGCTGCTACAATTCTCATCATGCCCGTGTGGCTGCTCCCTGGTAAAGCTCATTTATGGAGAGGGGAAGGGGGTCCCTCAACACCTCTGCTAGGTTGTTCCACTCCTGGTCTCATCCCAGCAGCAACCGGAATCTCATTCAGGGAAGTTTGGATCCACCGCATATCATATGTGATGCCCTGAGGTAACTGGAATGTCAGCTCACTTCACAGGCAGACGCAGTGGAAAAGACTATAATCCTAAACCAGCACCTTCACCCAGAAGAGAGGCCCGTCAGAAAGAGTCGGCCTCCATTTGGTGACGTCTGGCCGCTGACAGCTTTTACGCCTCTCCCCTCCTCCTTCCCTCTGCCCCACATCGGACCAGGCTGAGAAGGAAATCCCAGTCCTTCCTCCTTTAGCTCCTGAGAGAGACCCGAACCACGCCAGCCCCTGCCCACACCCCACACCCCCGCCCCCAGCCAGTCTCCTTCTTTGCTCTCTCGAGACATTTGCTGACCTGCTTGGGAGCTGCTCTGCTCTCACCAGGGGATGCATTGTGTGAGCATAAGCCTTGTCATACCCTCTCGGCGTGTGTATGCCGTCATCACTCTTCACGTCTGAGCCCATTTTTGCGTGTGTTTGTGGGGTTTCTCCTGTTCTGGAGCGTGGCCACAGCAAGACCACAGCCGAGCAAGGGGACTGGGCCCAGCTCCGAGCCTGGCCATGCAGCGTTCTCGGCAAGGGTACAGGGTGTGTGCAGCCTCACCTGTTGGTGGCTGTCAGGACGGGAGATGCTTGTTCATTTCGTGGCTGCACATCTGGGACCACACAGCCAGGCCACACCAGCTTCCAGTCCCTGCTGCACGACTTCATGGGGACAGGGTGACAGCAACTCTGCGTGGTCACACAGAGGCCACAGGACAAAGCTGAGTGTCTACCCAAACCGCTTGTGCTAAATGTCATGAAGGTTAAAAACAACCATATAGTCCCAGCTGGAAGATTCCAAAAGGCAGCTTCCGGCCCATGCTCTCCACCTGGCACCTGGCCAGCTGCCCAGCTGCCCTGAGGGGAAGAGGGGCTCAGACCCACTTGAACTTCTCCAGGACATACCAGCTGAGAAGCTGAGACACAGTATTATACCAGGGAAACATGAGAAAGGAGACAGAAAACCAGACAGTTGAGCCCAGACCTGGCACATGCTGGGTATGTGACACCAGCAAATCCCTTCATCTCAGGTCTGTTTCCTCATCTCAAAATGGAGGCTCAAGGAGACAACACTCATGAAAACACTGAAATTTAATACATCATAAATATTAGCTTCCTTCTCTCCTGGTCTCTTCTTTCAAAGATTATTAAGCTAGATCTCGTCTTAGAGCAGAAGACATTCTCCCTACTAGGCCCCTCTCTCCTCCAGCCAGCTGGGAGCCTGTAGGGAGACACACAGACGGCTTCTAAGCGCCACGAGACCTTTCAAAGGCCTCTTTTTGTCCCTGTAGAAATAGTCATGCATTAACCAGAAAGAAGTTTTGTATGGCACAAGTGGATTTTTGGAACTGAAATAAAAGTGCCAGGCTTTCAAAAAGTGGTAAAAAAAAAAAAAAAGTGAAAGGAATTTGAGTGATCTCCTTGGGAACTGGGTTCTTGAGAGCGTTGAGAAGGTTTCTGACCAATACTACCAAGCCTCCCTAAACTGCTTTCAAGGAGAGAGTGTGTGTGTGTATCTTTTACGGGGAAGAGACCTTCAAGCAATTATCTAGGTCAGGGGGATGATGTAGAAAATGAAAACATTGAATTTGGACCAGCCCTGAACTACCTACCTGGACTTTCATGACAGGAAAACAAATCTAGTTATTTGAGGGTTTCCCCTAACTCACAGCTGAACCCAATTTTACTAGTACAGACTCGCAAAAGTCTGCACCCAATTTGCAAGACCAGATGACACCTGTAGGATCGGGGCAGGCTGCAAAACGACAGCCTTGAGCTAAGGGTCCAGTAATTGAATAAAATATAACTGCTGGGTGGAATGCAGGGAGACGCCTCTCACTCCTGCACTGTGATGCGGTGATGGGATTTGCATAATGCCTTCTAATTCAATTTGCCGGCTAATAAAATTGTTCAGCTCAGGCAGGGACGATACTGGCAGGCATTTAGGAGAGTCCGCATCTTGGTTCCCGAAGGCTTCTGTAGCAAAGCACCACAAGCCAGATGCTTAAAACAACAGACACTTACTGTCTCCCAGCTCTGGATGCCAGAACTCCAAAATCAAGATGTCAGCAGGGCTGAGCTCCCTCGGAAGCCGGTCGGGCAGCGTCGGCACCACGCCTGGCTCCTGGCTTCTGGCTTTCCTCCGGTTGTGGCATAACTGATTCTCTGCCCCTGAAATCACATGGTGTTCTCCCCTTTGTCTGTCTGTGTGTCTGTGTCCAAATTTCCTCTTCCTCTAAGGACACAGTCCTATTGGATTGAGGGCTCACCCTACTCCAGTATGACCCCATTTCACCCTGCCTAAGTCCATCTGGAGCGACCCTACTTCCAAACAAGGCCACATTTGGAGGTATTGGGCATTAGGACCTCAACATACCTTTTGGGGAGACACAATTCAATTCATAATTGTGCCCATGAAGTAGAGTCCAGCCTGGCCCTCAAAGAATTCCAGTCTAGTGGCAAAGATCAAGCGAGCAAAGAACCCTCTCATTGGGACAAACGTTGGCGTCTATGAGGACAAGTACAGTGTGAGGTAAGAGGAAGGAGAAACGGGCGAATCGGGGCACGGGGAGAGATTTCATGAAGTAGGTGGCGGGGGTCGCAGGAAAGGAGCCATTTCAAGTGGGTGGGAGAACACGAGTTAGAAACGCCCACGTGGGCAAGGCCAGGTGTGGGTAGAAAGCGTGCCCCGGGAAGCCGAGCAGGGGCCCGGGGGAGGCCGCCTTACGAAAGACCAGGCGTGCAGCCCGAAGGGGAGCCCTGGTGGTGGCCTGAGGACGTCCACGGCAGGTCGCTGAGCAGCACATGGCAAGGTCACGACTGTGGTTTGCGAACAAATCACCACTTCCCCAGAGGAGCCCCGGAAGGAGACCGCCCTGCACGTGGGCAGGGGTGCAGACGAGACGTTTGCAGCCTGGCAGCTTCATTGGACTTACCAGCAGAGCTAAAGCAGACCCTCAAGCTGTGAAATCAGTCCGAATGACCGCAAAATCCACTGGGCTGAAGGATACCGTGGGCTTAGTTTGTGTGGAGTGAACATGAGTCTTAGTCACCAAATTCAGGCGTGTGAGAGCTAGCACGTTAAATGTCACCTGGATTCAAGCTAATTTCTGACTCCAAGCTCTCATTCTGCCAGGCTGGCAGATACCTTCGTCTCACTCCTTAGAGCATTCCCGACCCTCTTCCCAGGGTGGTCTCAAAGTCCTGGACGTCACACAGACCACAGGCTTGGTGGGGGGCGCGCAGGGGGAGGGCATCTGCCCTCCATGGTTGCTGGGTTGTGTCATTGCCGTCAGCTCTTGCCTCACATTTCTCTGCCCCTGACGTCATCTCCTTGGGACACAGGAATCTTTGGCATGGCAGCCTCCATCCACCTGCTGAGTTGGCTTAATAGATGCTCCACACTGGGGTTGGTGCCTCTCCCAAAGGAAAGCAGGCTCCGCCCACCAACTATTCTCTCTGTCTCTCTCTGTCTCTGTCTCTGTCTCTGTCTCTGTCTCTCTCTCCACTCCCTCAACCTACATGCATAGTTTTCTGACCAGGGGTAGGGGGAACCCTGCTATCCCCACTGCTTGTCCAAGACATTCCGTCCACGCCTTTCAGTTTCCTTGTCTCCTTCCCTCCTACCACAAAGCCCACTAAATTCTCAAAGGGTTCAGTCTTTGGAGAACAAATAAAGATTGCAAACTGCTTCTATTTGCCATCCTGCCTCATAGTCTCCGAGGCGGAGCGCTTCTAATCAGCTGCCTGCTCAAAGGAGCAATAGAAGGGACGCAATGCAAACATGAAAAATGGCTTTTTGAGATATTAGCTCCATGTGGATGCTCCTTAAGAGCTATTAAGCCCACATAGTCCCTTCAATACAAATGAGATACGAAGGCCTTGTGGGATTCCTGGGGACAGATGCACTGGGATTATAGATTTCCATCGTCCCTGGAGCCAAGTGGAGACGAGACATTCATGGTGTGCCTTCTGGGTGCCTCCGTTGCCTGCCCCCTCCAAGGCCCTAGGAGGGGCTCTGGCAGTGCTGAGTCGATGTGTGTGCTCCTCCTAAAAAGGACCCCCAAACTGCATATGCTTCAGGCCTCTGAAACCCGGGTTCGCCCCTCGCCTGGGTGACAGAAAGGAACCTGGCCCAGAGCCTGCTGGGGATCTGCCCAGGGAGGTGGATTCTCACTGGCCCTAAGCATGCACCCCGCCGAGAAGGGACCGCCAGGCCCTGCCTGGTTCACGGCTCCCCTTCCTCTTACCTGGCCCCGGTTCTCAGACCCGGGCAACCCTGCTGCCAACCTGGCTGTCCCCTGGCAAAGGGACTCGAACCTTGGCGTTCTGAGCCCAAGTCCTTGTCTTAGTCACCTGCTCTCTCAGCTGGGGTTCAAGTCTGCAACAGCAGAAGCCCACTCTGAGCTGTTTCAGCAGAAAGGGGATTTTTTAAGGATATCAAGTAGCTCTGGGAGGGCCAGAGAACCAGACTGGCTGCTACCGACCAGAAGCAAATATCCCAACATCTGACACAGGACTGCTCTCATGGAGGCCCCACTGCCGCTGCCAGACTCAGACCACAGCCACCATCCCCAGGCCCTAGATGCTGCCATCCAGCCTCTGTCACAGCCTCTGCATGCTCGAGGTCCCTGTCCCCACCCTTGCCCACAAGCATTCTGTACCCTGTCTGCCTGCTCCCCCCATTACCAGCTTCCAAATTGAAGCTGAGTGCAGGCACATCTGGTTGGCAGAGCCTGGGTCACATGTCTGTCTCCTAGCTGCAAGAGAGTCTGGAACATCCATTTCTGGCTTCTCCCTTAGGGAGGTAGGACTTACAAGGCAGAGAACTGCCCAAATATAGGAAGGGTATTTGAATGTCCTGGGTGCCCAAATAAGGGCAAACATCCACTACACCTGCCTGCTGTCCAGACATGCTATGATGGGGCCCCGCCTGGCTCTTACCAGCCTCTCTCTCAGGAAGGAGTATTCTGAAGCCCTGCCCCGTGCTTGGGAACCCATTACTTGCTGTCAACCTAGACATGCCATCTTCTTGCCTATCACCCAGAATTTCTCTATGTTCCTCCCTCTGGATGCCTTCTGCTTGGGATTCACCAGCTGCAAGTCTCCTACTTTGGCACCTGGGGTTGCACCTGACCCAGCACCAGGATTTAGATCAGCCACCTGTGGGGCTGTGGGAGCCTGTGCTCTGCTTGGCAGGCTGGGTGTTTTCTTGGCCCTCACAGCAGTTTGTAGCACCTGATTCTAGGTCCTGGGCCCTGCAACTCTGACGCAATGTTTTGGTCATTAGCTGGGCCTGCATCTAGATCTGGGTAGCCATGGAGAGATAAGGGAGGAAGGGACACTCACTCACAGCAGAGGTTGCTTCATGCCCCTGGCCATCAATGGGAAAGATCACTCTTGTGCTCCACAGAGCAGACCACCCCTTGGCCAGATGGGAGGAGGACGTCCATCTTCATCTCTAAAGAGGGCTGACAGGCAAGTCACCACACGTGGAGAGTCCCCATTCCCCATGTCTTTCCCTTACTGGATGGCCTTCTATTGAGGCTGATCACCATCTTTGTCTGGTGCCTGTTCTACAAAAGCTTGGCCATGGCTTGAAGGAATAACACAGTCAACACCCAGCTCTGGTCCCACGGCCTGCGGGAGTCAGGCCTCACTTGAACTAAACTGAACTGAAAAGCACATATTGCATTTCACAACAGGGGTAGGTGATTACTTTCACACATTCTGAATATAGTCCACAGTAAGAGATATGTGACATGTCACACCCTTCTACACACACACATTGATACTTTCTATTTTATTCTAATTTTTTCTTGATGCTATTTTTACCCACCACATTGATTTTAAGCTTTCTAATGGGTTACAACCCACAGTTCAAAAAACACTAGACTAGGAAACCTATAGTGCAGGAATCCATTCATTCTTTCAGCAAATAATTTTGAGTGTCTCCCACGTGACATGCAGGCTAGACACCTAACATATAGTGGTGAACTAAATGGAAGTAATGCCTGGCCTCAGGAAGCATACATTCTACTCCTGAAAACGGACATTAATGAATTGCATTAAGTGCTGTGAGGAAACAGATAGAACTGTGAGAGACGAGAGCAGGAGGGAAGTACTTCTAAGGTGTGGCTTAAGAGCTACACACCAGACAAAGGGTGCGCCATGAACAAAGGTCTTGAGGTAGGAGAGAACTTGACATGCTTAAGGAAAAACAAGAAAGGCCAGCGTGCATGCTGTCCAAGAAGGGAGCCTCTAGCCACAGGTGGCAGTTGAGCACTGAAATGTGGCCACTCTGAGATGAGCTTAAGTGTAAAATGCACACAGGAGGGCAAAGGCTCAGAGGAAAAATGGCTTAGTCATTTTTGGTTGATTTCATGTTGAAATGATGTTATTAATTTGGATATACTGTACTGGGTTAAATAAAATATATTATTAAAATTAATTTCACATTTTTCTTTAAGGTACCAGGGGCCGAGGATTGAACCTGAGACATCATATGTGGGAAGCCAGCACTCAACCACTGAGCCGCATCAGCTCCCCTGAGTTGGTTCTTTCATTTATTGTGTTTGTTGTTTGTTTTTGTTTAGTTTTTAGGAGGCACTGGGAACAGATCCGGGACCTCCCATGTGGGAAGCTGGTGCTCAATTGTTTGAGACACATCTGCTCCCTTTTTTTTTTTTTTACTTTATAAGGTGGCTAATGGAAAATGTAGAATTACACATGCAGCTTGCATTTGTGGCTCACATCCTCTTTCTACTGGATGGCGCTGCTAATAGCAGTGGTTTTCATGAGGGAAATTGTATGGTCACTCTGCCACTGTGTGAAACACAGATTTAGGGAATAAGCACAGAAGCAGACCAGTGAGCGTGGTTGCCTCATCCGAGACAGTATGTAGACACTGACCTGTGTGAGGCTGGGGGTAGTGAAGATGTAGAAAGGAGAGAGTCATGATAGGTTTTGGAGGACATGTTCGCTGGCTTGACTTAGCACTGATCCTACACCATCCTGCATGTCTGGGAAGGAGTCTGTGGCCACTTCCCTGATGTTTCTTCCTGATTTCTGTTACTTAGTCTTAGGGGGGCAGCACATAGGAATTTGCCCATGTTCCTTTGTAACCTTATTCCTAGCACCTTTATTGCCTATGTCCCTTCACCTATTGTGGTAAAAGTGTGTCAACTGAAGCCATAGGCCATTACTTTTTTAAAATACGGGCACATCCCTCATACCAACATTTATATTAATAATAGGAGAAATTATTTTTAGAGGCATGATCAAATTTAGAGGCTAATTTGATCATTCTTCCAATAGCTTAGTTCCTTGTGCATGATCAATATTTATTAAAATTCACAGCAGTGTCTTAGTTTGCCAGGGCTGCTATGACAAATACCACAAATTGGCTGGCTTTAGGAATAGGAATGTATTGCCCCTCCGTTTGGAGGCTAGAAGTCCAACATCAAGGTACTGGCAGGGCTTGCTTTTTTCCTGGAGTCTGTAGCATTCCAGCAATCCTCCACCACACAGCAATCTCTCTCTCTCTCCTTGCATCTGCTCCTCCGATTTCCTTCTGGCTCCCAGCTCTGTCCAATTTCCTTTGCTTATAAGGACTTCAGTCAGATTGGGTTAAGGGCCACCATCATTCAGCTTGACCACACTTTAACTAATAATAGTTTATTACAGATGGGGTCACAACCACAGGAAGGGGGACATAATGCAATCCCCAACAGGCAGCAATAAAACTCTGCTTCTTAAGAAAAGAAATAAAAGTGAAATGTCCTCTCCTGCCATCACGTTCATTGAGGCCAGCAGCCAAGGGTCCTGGTAGCCAAGGATGTTCATCATTCCATGGAGGTGATGGAGTCTCTTCTCCTGAGGTTACATTCTTCTCCTTGTAAAATTACATTTGATTGGGATGAACATATTTATGGTGTTTCAGAAAAGGTCAAACACTCAGCTTTCAGAAGAGAGTAATAGCTAAGTAAAATCACTCTTGGTAATGAAAAGCTATAGGAAAGGTAGGAGTCAAATGAGAGATTCAAAAGAACACAGAATCCTAGGGCAGGAAGGGACAAGAGCTCCCCAAATAAGAGTATTGTGCAGCTGAAAGTTCCAACGATGGGATGACCTTTCCACATCTCTTATTCGCCCCTGCCAAGGGCATCCAGCCCCAGTTTGGTCACCTCTAGCTCAATCCCTTATTTACCAGGCAAGAGATTGAAGTTCAGAGTGGGGAAGTAGGATGTAACTTCTTAGAGCATCACCTGGGGGCATCCACATTTTTTGACTCATTTTCCAGTGTTCTTTCCATGAGAACTCTGCTATGTATCTTCATTTCCTAGTAATCCACCTGTTTTAGTTTCCTGGACTGTTCAAGCAAATACCATGCAATGGGTTGGAGTAAAGAATGGGAATTTATTGACTCACAGATTTGAGGCTAAGAGAAAGTCCAAATCAAGGTGTCATCAAGGTGATGCTTTCTTCCCAAAGCCTGGCATTCTGGGGCTGGCTGTCAGTGATCCTCTGTCACATGACAATGCACATGGTGGCATCTACTGGCCTCTCCATTCTCTCCATGTTCTGATGAATTTCAGCTTCTTGCTTCCTGTGGCTTTCTCTCTCTGTCTGTCTGAATTTCATTCCGCTTATAAAGGACTCCAGCAAGAGGATTAAGACACATCCTGATTGAGGTGAGCTCCACTTTACTGAAGTAACCTCATGAAAAGGTACTACTTACAATGGGTTCACACCCACAGGAATGGGTTAATTATAAGACCATGTTTTTCTGGGGTCCATTCAACTCCAAACCACCACACCACCCTTGGTCAAATTCTTCCATGGCCTTGCCAACCCCAGCAGCAGGGCCTTCACACTGTATGATTAAACCTGTTCTACTCCAGACACTGGCAACCTCTATGTGACCCTTAATCTGATTTCATAAAGAAGATCCTGAAACTTTCTCAATGTGCGAGATATTGGCACTTATGTTGCTAAAAGTACAAAGCTTTTTTCTATTCAATAAAGAATATTTTCTACTTATAAGAATACATACTCCTTCCACGAACAAAACTATGGTATTTCCAGTTTGAACCCAGGAAACTGTGCCTGTAGATATTTTTATTTTTCCTGAATTGGCCATTGTGCAAAAAATTTTAAATAAATAAATATAAAGGGGCACAATCAATCTAGACACTGGCTCCAGTACAAATGTATTGTCTTCAACTAGCAGTTTGTATCAAAATTTTCAAAAGTGCCCAACCTTGGACCCAACAATTCCACTTTCAGGAACTTATCCCAAGATGGTAATCAATCAAGTGCAAAAAGATGTAAGTCCAAAGGTATTCACTGTAAGTAATTGTTTAATAAAATGAGATGGGGGGTCTTAAATGTCTGTCAAGGGGAGATTGAAGGAATCCTATGTGACTATTTTGAATTATCTATATTTATTGACAATAAAAAGAATCCCACCGAATACTATTGTGTGATAAAGCAGATTATCATTTTGAATTGAACTATTTTGTGAATATAAAACTATTCATATGTGAGTGTGAATGTGCAAACCTATATAAAAGAGACATTTGCATGCTATTTATCAAGATAGTAACCGTGGCTACCTCTGGGTGGTGGATATGAAGTATTTTTATTTTTGTTTTGTATACTCCTCTGTATTGTGGTTACCATCTTTATAATCATAAAAAATAACAAAACAATTTCATTTGGGGGAAACAAACCAGTGTAGCTGCTGAGTGTCCAATTGTGTTCAGTGCTGTATCCCCAACGTCACAGACACTCCATGAATGGCTGTGGGGTGAAGGATGGGATGACGACTGGTGGAAAGAGCCTGCCTGCTAACTAGAACCCAAAGAAATCAACAGAGAAGAGAGAGGGACGGAGAGAGAAAGGCAAGGCTCTGCAGTGCTGGTCCAGTTCCAGGTCCTGAGGCCCTGGGCTCTGCAGTCCCTCCTGCGAGTCTGTGGCCCATTCCAGGAGACTTCCCAGCCAATAATCCTTTCTGTTTAAGCTAGTCTGAGTTGGATATTTGACTCTTGCAACCCAAGGGGAATTGACTTCCATGCAAGAAACTGGAAACCAGGAAAGATCATCATCTAGTTTTTTATTATTATAAAGGAGGCCTCTAGGATGGCCCAGGGGTCCTGAAGTCAGGTCAGTGGTCAAGGGTCTTGGCTGGGCTCAGCAATGCAGGGGAGACCTCTGTGTGGTAGATTGAATTATGGCCCCCAATTTGGTTTATTAAGAATGTTTATTTGAGAACATCTTAATCCACATTCCTGTGGGGTGAACTCATTGTACATAGGACTTTTGAAGACATTATTTTATTTAAGGCATGGCCCAACTGACCTTAATCCATATTTCCTGGAATTATTTATAAGCAGAATAAATTCAGACATAGTTAGAAAAGAGGGAGCTGGAAGCTGAACGTCAAGAATCCAGAAGAGAAAAGAGAGGACATCCCCATGTGACGTGGGGCAGGGATACAAGCCAAGCAACCCCAATGATCACGGCAAGCAGCACCAGAATGTTACAGACTTTGGGGAGAAAGCATCGCCTTGCTGATGCCTAGACTTTAGACTTCTTCTAACCTCAAAACTATGAACCAATAGATTCCCATTGTTAAAGCCAACCCATTGTGTGGTATTTTTCATAGCAGCCTGGAAAACCAAGACACCCCTAAGTGTTGGGGGCCCCAGCAATGTCTGGGCAGAGACATGGAGGAAGCTCCCAACCAAGATACAACTGTCCTGCAAGGTGGTCACTTTTTGAAGATGCCTCCAGAGACTCTTGTGTAACAGCTTGTCATTTATCGGACAACAATGGATGTTTGTTTTAACCTGATTCTAACTGGACAAAAACATGAGTTGGGAAGCCCACACTGTGACGTGACCTCAGAATGACCCAGCAATCCCTCTGCCACCACTCCTCAAGCAGGCCCCTGGGCCTAGGATTCACCCTCCTTTAGGGCAAAGACAAAGGAAGAGTCTCTAAAACCGGGAACTATCTCATGCCCATTCCTTCCCACACCAGCCAACTGCTGGCAGGACAGGCTAGGAAATAAACACAGAGCTTAAGGCCAAGTCTAGCCATGGAGTTCCTTGGGAAGCGCCATGCATTCTCCCAGGCCATCTTCTTCTGTCCCTGAGCCCTTTTATCTTCCTTAATTCCTATCTCCACAGCTGCCTGAGCCCCAGGCCCTGCCCAAGGACCACTTCCACTTTTTAAAATCTAAGACTGAAAGCCAAATCCCTTACTTCTGCATCCTCGTATCATTATTCTTATGGAGAGATTCTAGAGGGGAAAAAAAAGTGTAGGATTGCTAAGTTGTGTACACCCACACACACATACACACACATCCAAAGATATACACACACATACAACACACACATCACATAGCATGAACACATACACTCACACATGTGAGATGCACACACACATGCAGGTCTACACACAAGTGCATGCACACAGCATGCACACATGCACACCCACAGCAGGGTGGCTGAGGGCTTCGGTTTAGGCTGTGAGAGGCTTCCAGAAGGACAGGGAGGAAAGGCAGGTAGGCTAATAGTGGGACTTGAGCAGGTGTTCTCACCCATGGCTGCACAAGCACGGGGGAGTGCTGAGAAATCCTGAGGCCCGCGTCTAGCCCTTGCCCCTGAAATGCCGATGGAAGTGGTCTGGAGTGCAATTTGGGCATAGGAACTTTTTAAGTCTCTCCAGGTGATTCTTACCTGCAGCCAAGGTAGAGTACCATGGGCCCAGGGTGCCTATACCTCACCAACAAGGCAACCATCAGAGATGGGGCGATCATAACATCACATTTGCATTATGCTGAGAAACTCAGCTATTTTCCTATCCTAATCATCATAAAATTAAACTGCTGCGAGGCATAGTTTTGAATCATAATGAGAATTGCTTTCTTAGTCTTAATTAGATTTCAAGCTACATTAATCCTTTATAAAAAGTCTCTCAATATATTATGCTTACTATGCCAAAAATATTTTGTTATCACTGCATTTTAAACAAGACACACACAAAAAGAACAGCGCTGACAGCCCATTTTAAAAAACACTTTCAAATGACAAAAGCAGCTCTGCAGGCCCCCCAGTATTGCAGACATGGGTGTGGTCCAAGGCGGATGTGAAAAACAAGATTCCCCCTTGCAGGGAACAGAACACACAGGCCCGGTGTGGCTCAGGATGCGGCCCCCGCCGCCGGCAGCCGTGCCCTGCCTGGGACAGCTGAGCTTCTCAGCCTCCGTGTCCTCAGGCAGGGAAAGAGAAGGAGCTTAATTTGTTCTCACTATTATGTGTGAGGCTCTAGTCAAGATACTTTATATTTGTTGTCTCACTTAATCCTCCTAAACATTATAACACTTGTTTTAGTTCTGGGGAAACTGAGGCCCCGAGATATTAAGTAAATCTTCCAAAGTCACCTGACTAATGAGGGCAGAGAAGGACGCAAAGCCCGGGCCAGCTGAGTCCAAAGCCCACGTTCTTCCTGCCTACACCACTTGGCATAACTGTTCTGATGGAGATTTAAAAATACTGGTTCAGAGAAATGCTCAAATGACATTAATGGGACAATTGAAAAAAACTGGAATATAGTCCAGATGCTGCACATCAGTGTTAAATTTCTTGAACTCAGTGACTCTCCTTCAGGTGGTTGCGTAAGTGTCCTCGATCTTAGGGGATGTACATGGAGACACTAAGTGTTCAAGGAGCGGGATGTGTGCCATCTACTCTCAAAGGCTCAGAAAACAGGTAGAGAGGTTGATGATGGATAATAAGACAGACTAGACCAGACAACGGCAATGGAAGGGAGGGAGGGAGGGAGGGGAGGGGAGGGAGGGGAGGAAGGACATGGCAGAAATTTACAGTCGGTAAATCTGGGTATCTGGGTAGGGGGTATGTGGGAGTTCTCTGCATTGTTTTTATAACTGTCCTGTAAGTTTGAAATTGTTTCAAAATTAAAAATAAAAAAATAAAAAACTGGTTCAGAGAAATGAGATTTAATAAAAAGGATTGTGAACCACTTCAGAGCATGAGAAGCAGCAGAATTCCCAAGCCTGTGATTGCCAGTCTTCAGCTGGCTCCTCCCACCCAGTGCTAAGGGGCCCATTTGTCCCTCAGGGAGGAACTGGAGAGAAAACCCAAAGCACCTGGCATTCCATGCAGAGACGCCTTCCTGGCCTTCCAAAGGACACCCGAGCCAAATGCATTCATCGATAAGAGAGGCAGGAAGACCCGCCTGGAGCACGAGATCTGTTCCAGGCACGCGGCCCTCACCCAGAGGGGGTGACTCCCTGGGGCCCCAGGAGAAGAGAAATCCAGGAACTGAGGGCAGAAAAGTTCTGCTGCGTAGAGCAGTGGTTCTCAGAGTGGCAGCAGCAGCAGCATGTCAGAAATGCACATTCACAGGCCAGGCCCCAGACCTTCTAAATCAGAAACACCACAATCTGCATTTCAACAAACCCTCCAGGGCATTCTGACGCTCACTAAGGCTTGAGAGCCACCTACATATATCTCTCCCTATAGGGAAAACACAACCACCTTTGTATGCACAGGACTTTTGGTAGGTTCTCAAGCCCTGGCTGCAGAGTCCAGTTGCTTACAGAACTTGTAAATATTGGTACCCAAGCTCCACCCCTGGAATCCTGATTTTGTTGGTCTCCAGTGGGCCTTCTAAAGGGGTCAGGGTTGCCTAGACAACCTGCCAACTTGCCTATGCCCTTTAGTGCTGGCCTGGTGCCTACCCCAGCCGTAACTCTTCTTCTGACCCTTTTCTGGAAGTGTAAGGAGCTGAGATCCTGGGGAGGGGTGAGAGAGCCTCCCTGCCCAGCTTAGTCTAAGAAGAGGGGACTGGGATCGTGGTATTTTTCCCTCACTGCTACAGCACAATTATGGGCACAGCACGGTGGGCTTTACCTATTAACCTAAGAAACTCCTGAGGGTGGGCTGCAGGATGATATATTTATGCACTGCAAGGGAAGGGTGAAGAAACTTGCAGCACTTGGCTGCAAAGATAACTGAGCTCAAAGGAGCATAGGGGAAGTTTTGAAGAACAATTGAGAAGATTGTTGGTCTCTTGGTAGAATAGTGTGCTAAACGATTTCTTCAGAATTTAGTCTATTCCACAAATATTTGGGCCTCCTCAAGGGTATATTAGTCACGGTTTTCCAGAGAAACGGAACTGATAGGATATACAAATTGGCTAACAAGACCATGAAGATTAGCAAGTCCAAATTCCATTGTGCAGGCCGCGAGCTGGAAACTCTGATGAAGGTGAAGCTGAGGGAGGCGGGTGTGGCTCAGTGGATAG
>JAQZBX010020081.1:0-33298 GCA_029593785.1 Cabassous unicinctus
AAAAAAAAAAAAAGGAATGAAGTAGCAATACATGTGACAACATAGATGAAACTTGAAGACACACAGTTGCATGAAATAAGCTAGACAAAAAATGGAAAATATTGTATGATCTCAGTGATTTGAAACAATTAGAATAAGCAAACTGGTAGGGTCGGAACCTAGAATATGGGTTACCAGGGGATGGGGTGGGAATAGGGAATGGGAAGTTAAGGCTTAAAATGTATAGGGCTCCTATTTGGATTGAAGAAAATATTTTGGTAATGGCTGGTGGCGATGGTACCACAACATTATGAACGCAATTAACAGCGCTGAAATATATCTCTGAGTATGATTAAAAGGGGAAATGTTAGATTGTATTTATGGTAACAGAATAAAAAATTTTTAAAAATCCATGGAACTACAGTTCACAAACAGTGAACCCTAAGACAAAGCATGAACTTTTATTAATAGTGCAATTATAAAAATGTGCTGTCATCAGTTGTGATAAATGCTCCACACCAATGCAAGGTGTTGGTGGTGAGTGGTAGATGGGAACCCTGTATTTTATGTATGATTGTTCTGTAAACCCATAACTTCTCTAATAAAGAAAAAAATTTTCAAAATAAAGAGCCTACCTGAGCAGCATGATTCACAAGAGCCAATAGGTGTCCACGAACAGATGATGGATGAGCAAAATGTGGTCCATCCAGACAGCGGAAGGCTCCCAGCTGTAAAAAGGAGTGGAGCTACGTGTGCTTCTGCAAGGATGCTCCTAGATGACATCACGTCAAGTGAAATAAGCCAGACACAGAAGGACAGGTACTGTATGATTCCACATACATGAAATATCTAGAAAAAGCAAATTCACAGAGACAGAAAGTAGATTAGAGTTTGCCAGGGGCTGAGGGAACCGGGAATGGGGAGTTACTGCTCAGTGAGTCAGAGTTCCCCTCTGGGGTGATTAAAAAGTCTTTCTGTATGGATAGAGGTGATGGTAGACAGCCTTGGGAATGTACACATAGAGTTAGAACGGGAAACTTCATGCTCTATATATGTCACCACAATCAAAAACTAGAGAGAGAGACCTCCCTGACCCCATGCCGTTGCTAATGTGTCTTCCAGCTCTGCTGGCATCTCCCAGACCAGGCGCCAAGTCCTGCTCAGCTCCCAGCCATTCTCGCAGCAAACCTTCTTGGTGCTCGCTGCGAGCCAGAGGCGGCTGCGGGCACGGCCACCGCGGGACTGCTCTCATTGAACTCAGATTCGAGAGAAGGAGGATGGCGTCGGAGCTGGAGACTCAGACAACCATTAAATAAAGAGTAGGAGATACAGTGACAGGGTGATGGATAGAGAGCAACGGATCAGCCGCAGGGGCTTCTGTGCAGAGGTGCGGTGACCCAGAGGCCTGGCAGAGGGCAGGGAGGGCCTGGAGGGCGCGTGGGCACAGGGACAGCGGAGCAGAGGCCCTGCGGGGCCGTCCTCGTGCCTTCCCAGGGCCCACTCGGTGCCCTGCAGAGTCCGGCTTAGGCTGGTTCAACAATAGCTTGTTCTCAGAGTATCATGAAGAGCACTGAAAGCCATCCCCATTCCCACGGCCGACGATACTGGAAGGTTCTTCTTATCACAATGACTTATTCAAGGTGCTGTTTCTAGGATTTACTCCTTTGGGTTAATTCAAAGAAATCAAATACACACCTGAAGCGCCTAAAACGGGGGCGGGGAGGACACCAAAAATTACCGGGGTCTGCTGGAGAGAAGAACAATCTCATTTAGACAGCGATCATCTGCGAGAGCTGTGGGTTTATGGAAAATCTCGGCTAAAACGAATTGGGGCAGAGCCTCTGAGAAACACGTTTCAGGAAGCAGGTGTGTGATGTTTGCCTCAGGCACGGGCTGCTCCTGAAGGGACTGGGAAAGGCCAGGTCGACCCTATCAGGTGGAAGGAACCCTTCCCAAGCCGCTGTAATCCCATCAAAGGGGAGGAGGGCGGGAAGGGGCTGGGGCAGCCCCCTGAGCGCCGGGAAGGAAGCGGTTTCCTCAAAACGTAAACAAGTTTCCACTGGGGCAGGATTAAGTGAGCATTAGCCAGCGCCCTGCTGGCTCACCAGCCGCTGCGGTTCCGCCCCAGGAGCTGGCCACACCTTTGAGAGTATTTAGTTCAGGGGAATCTCAACTTCCTGAGAGCCTTTCTGACTGCTTACTGTTAAAAAATAAAACACAAAAAAAGAATTAATCATGAGGAGAAGAGTACATTGCTTCCCTCCCCAGCGGCCCTCAGGCCGGCAGGCGCAGGCTCCCCCAGAGCCTGAGACAATCAATGCCAAGGTGAAACTCGTTATAAAAAGCAATTAGAAAACAGCTCCTGAGCCCCGACTTTTGGCTCATGGTTGTTGTTGTTCTTTTAGGTCCAATAAAACAATTAACTTTTACATCTCTATCTAAATTCCCCACTGCTGGAAGCTTGTTTCTCAAAGGAACGATGCACGATGCACGGGGCAGGGGACTCACCATGTGCAGAGAGAAATAAGTCCATTCCAGAAAGGGTGACAAACAAGCCGAGAAGCCACAGAAGACGCAGGACAGGGCCGCCGGGCAGAGGGAGGCACTCACCTCTGCTTCTCTCCTCTCCTTCCGCCAGGTGGAAGATGGGCCTTCCACCAGGAAAGGACAGGACCAGAGCTGCCCAAGAGGCAGGCAAGGAGCCCCTCCAGATGAGGGGAGAACTGCCCAGCCCACCAGGCAGAGGACGCGTCCATCCAAGAGCAGCACCAACAAGTGAGAAAGGGGAGAACCCCTGCCAGCAGGGCATTGGTGCCAATTCCAGGTAGGACTTTCAAGTAGCTCATTGAAGGTGGTCTGTGAGCATTTCCTGAGCAATGTGCCACTGTGTGAGATGACATGGGTTCACGAAAGCAAATGACTCCATTGATGCATGCTTTATTTCATCAGCTCACTGTGTGCAAAAGGAGTCCAGCTCCAGGAGCCCGCAGCCTGTCATGGCGGCATGGGGATGAGAATACCTAACTAAGAGATGCCCTTTGGGGTACAGTGAGGGGACCCTGGAGGGCTCCATGGAGGAGGTGACCTGTTCTCTCAATCTTGAGTAACACACTGTGAAATAATTAAGTAGCCTAGGAGGAAACCAGGAGGTGGCAGTGGGAGGGGAGGGTTCCAACACCTAGGATCTAAAAACCTGGGGGCAAGGAAGTAACAGACGCTGGTTTTTAAAAGAATTTAAGCAGAACTCAACTGCATGTTGATCTGCATTCATGGTGCTGGGCCACCTACCAGCTCAGATGGGTGGTGGCTGGAGCAGGAGGCGTGAGGTTAATCGAGCTGTTTGGCGGCTGTTGCCAAAGTGAGGTCCATTCAGGCTTCTTGGGCCACAGAGGTTCGCACCTTCTCTCAGCTACATCACCAGGCATCGTCCTCACCGCAGCACGCTGTGTTCCCGGGAGTTGGGAAACATGGAGAGGAGGGCAGCACCATTCCCAGCCCACCCACCCGCCATCCCGTGGTGCAGAGGCGGGACTCGTACTCGTAATCTGCCACAGCCTGTGAGAGCAGAGGTTTCCAGGATGCTCTGTCTTCCTTCCATAGCTGCTTCTTGTCAGTTGTTTTGGTTGGTGACCCATCGTTTCCCTGGACGTGCAGGAGCCCCAGGAAAGACTTGCCCATCAGGAGGAGCAAACCCGCCCCCAGCGCAGTGAGGAGCTGTAAGACCCGCTCCCCACAGGGACAGGGTTCCGCTCTGCTCACCTCCCTCGCCCCACACGGCGCAGCCTGCTCTCCGTGGGTGCTGCCTCCTGCTTAGGGAGATCCACGCGGGTTACTGCAAAGACCAACAAGAATCCCGACTTAACAGGAAAACAGTGCTGCCGGCACTCACCCACGCCTGCTTTAGGAGTGGATAAGGGCTTCACACACAAAGATCCTCACGTCAGATAACTTTGGGAAAGTGTCAGTTACCCAAAGTGGACAGGTTCTTCGTTCCCTGACTTTTCAGAACTTCGTTATCCAAATGTGCCCATGATTGTCCGGGAGTGGAGAGGGGAGGCAGCACCGATTTGAAGGCGCATCCCAAAAACACCTGGGAAATGTCCAGATAAAAGCAGGTGGGCTTTCGGTACTTTAACAATAAAAGAGGTTCAGCATTTTAAAAAATAATAAATAAGCTGAAAAAAAGCAGGTGGGCCACTGTGCCCTCATGTCTGGCAAACCTAAAGGGCCTTCCACCCGTCAGGACCCAGGCCCAGAGGCCCGGCGACTCCGGAGGTGACCTGTGGTCCAGGGTAGCCTGGCTCAGGGGCTCCCGCAGTGCTCGCGTGGGCTTATGCTGCCCTCTGGTGGTTTCTGTTGAAACAGCAGCACAACTTTGCCGCTTTGTCCCTTTGAAGCTGCCATGGAATCATAGGAGCTCTGTGGGATCAAGGGGCTCTGGGGTCCCCTGATGAAGTAGTCCTCACCTGCATCCTAATCTGCATCCTGCTGCTATAACAAATGCTTTCTAATGCCCCCTATAATGAAATCCACCAGAGACTATAGCCTACCTATGCTCCAAATCTTATAAAAAATATATAATGCCTTTAATACTCAGCAGAATTAAAAGGAAACTAAAAGGAAAGTACTTTATATGTGAGATAATGTGTATTTCAGTAAGTAATCGCCTGGGCAGGCTCACCCTGAAGTCGTATTTCCTAAATGGCCCATAGGTGGCCAAGTCCAGGCCCTCCACCTCCAGCTCTGTGACCCTGGGCAAGTCACTGAACCTCTCTGAGCCTGTTTCTTCATCTGCCAAATAAGCCTACCGACATAGCAAGGTCGCTGTGGGATTCACAGCAGACAATGCGTCATTGCGTGCCCTGAACGCTCTTCGCTGCCACCGCTTTTCCCTGCCCGCCTTATCACCAAGCCATGCAGGCCTGCGGCAGGGATTTCAGCATCACGGCTGGAGAGCGGAGCCTGACGGGCCAGATCTGCTTGCCTCCTGGCCTCGAGGCCAGACCAGTGCTCCTCAAGCTCCCCATCATAACGTGCTCTTTTCACCCCCACCACAGTTCATCATGAACTGGTAACAAGTTTCCAAACTCTGCCGTCACAAACCCGAGGCTGCAATTCGCTTGTTAGTTCCTGTTCCGGTTCCTTTCAAAGCCTGCTTCAGGGTCATCTCAAGGTCAGCCGAGCAGGCAGGGTCCAGCGCCTGCCACGCTGCAGCTCAGGGAGGCTCCTTTGAATCCCAGGGCCCTGTGCAGAGCCGAAAGTGCTCCGTCACGGTGGTCCCTGCTGCCACTGAAGTCCCCTGGCCTCTGCTTGTTCCTCCTAGGGGAGGAGTGCCTCCCTGGAGGGGCTTCCAGCCCTGGGGTCCCAGGATGGCTGCTCGTGCACCCCTGGGCTGAGTGGCAGGACTGGAGCCAGGAGTCCAAGTGTTATTCCCGGGTTGGGGAAGCCTCCAAGCAGAGGCTCTGGAAGGCAGACACCCTGCCTCTGGGGCCGCACTAGGAGGCCAGTGTGGTCCTGCCATCGGGGCCCCTCACACCCTGCTCAGAAATCCCTCCTTGTCTTGGGGGCCCTGACCAATTCTGGAGCCTGCTGCCCAGAGAGAGAGCGGCTTCAGGGGATCCAGACACGTGAGGGTGTGTCCTGCAGCCAGGGGGTCCCCAGATGGCAGCAAGGCAGAGCTGGCTGGTGGGCATGGGGGGATTAGGTGTGGCTGAGCCAAGGGTTGCTATGGGCACCTCTGGGCTCCTAGAGGTAGCAGACCAGGGTTCACAGTGAAAAAGAAGAATGAAGTTGGAGGACTCACACATCCTGATCTTAAAACTTATTACAAAGCCACAGTAATCAAAACAGCATGGTACTGTTGCAAGGACAGACATATAGACCAACGGGATAGAACTGAGAGCTCACAAATCAACCCTCACATTTACGGCCAACTCCACTCAACTGGGAAAGAATAGTCTTTTCAGCAAATGGTGCTGGGAAAACTGGATCTCCATGTGAAAATAAATAAAAGAAGGAGGAGGAGGACCGCTATATCACACCACATACAAAAATCAACTCAAAATGCTTCAAAGACCTCAATCAAAGAGCCAGAGCTATCAAACTCCAAGAAGAAAATATAGGAAAGTGGATGTGGCTCAAACGATTGAGCGCCTGCTTCCCACATGGGAGGTCCTGGGTTCGGTTTCCGGTGCCTCCTAGAAACAAACAACAACAACATAAAAACAACAAGCAAACAAACAAACAAAAAAAGCTCAGGGGAACCAATGTGGCTCAGTGGTTGAGCACTGGCTTCCCACATACAAGGTCCTGGGTTCAATCCCTGGGCCTGGTACCTAAATATATATATTTAGATGCTGAAGCATCTTCAGGACCTTGTGTTAGGCAATGGTTTCTTAGACTTTACACCCAAAGCACAAGCAACAAAAGAAAAAATGGATAAATTGTACCTCATCGAAATAAAAAACTTTTGTTCCACAAAGGGCTCTATCATGGAAGTAAAAAGACAACTTCTTGCTGCTCTGGCCATCTGGACCTAGAGCCCGTGACAAGCCAGGGAGGCTGAGGGATTCACCTCCGCGTCCTGTGCTGCTGGAGCCTCTCAGAGAGATGACAGGGGTCTGTGGTGGTCACTCTCCAGAAACCCAAAAGTGAGCCTCTTATGTCCTTGAGGAGATTCTAGGGGGAGCCATGCTGGGTTCACAGGTCAGAGAAGACAGGCAGGGAATATTCCAGGGCTCAGGAGCTGGGAGAGCAGCCTAGAACAGCAGAGGGCAGGCGAGGTTCGGCTCCGGGAGCTTGCGGGAGGGGGCGGCAACGTCCCGTGGGTGCGGGGACCCCAGGGTTTTGGGCGCGGGGAGGCGTCTCCTGGACTGTGCCGGGCAGGGCTGGTCTGTGAGCTCAGCACCCGCGTGCTCCAGCCAGTCTGAGTTCCTGCTCCTGGACAAGAATGAAAGGAGTCTCTAGGGAAGACTGCTCCTTCTCACAAACATAGGCAGAGCTTCCCTAAGAAGCAAGGGATTCAGTCGGGAGGTGACCTCACAACGCAGGCAACGCCACGTCTTGCTCCTCTGCATCGCCCCAAGGACCTCGCAGGTACTGGGGTCTCACGCAGGGCGGAGCTCAGGGCGGCTCGTCCCAGGGGCTCAGCAACTGGGTTCTCGGGGGAAAGCAGCAAAGGGGAGCAGATGGGAGCCCTCTGAGGCCCCCAGGGCTGCGCTTTTAGAACAGTCTTTCTGCTTCACTCATTCCTTTTTTGTGGCAAATGTTTCAAGCTCAAAGAACGTCCTTCTTTCTAGCACAACGGAGTGTCTGGAATGTAAAACCTCTTTTTTCATCCTTTGCCAACAAGAGTGGTAACATTTTCAAGGCTTGTTGGAAGATTTGTGACATTTGCAGGTCTGTGAGGTGAAAATTGGTTCTGTTCTACCGAAGAAATCTAGATTATATACTCAGACTGTTCAGAATAGTCATTTTTCACCTTTTAGAAGAAGATGTATAAAATCACCTTAGAACTGTGAAAATGCTTCCTGGGAAATATGGGAGATATTTTGAGATGTCTGAGTGTAACATATGCATTGTTGATGTTATTCCCAACATCTTTTCCATGCAAACAGATTGAGGTAATTTGTGAGGTTTACCCAAAGAAGCTAAAATAGACGTGGAATGAAGCAGCAGGTTCACAGCACAAAGGTAAGGCACGTGGTGCTCGACCTCCGGCTTCCCCACCTGCGGCTTTTCGACCTTGGGCAGCACATTTTTGGCCTTGCATGACCTCGGTTCGCTCGCCTGTCAAATGGAGATCCTAAGCATGGAGCGTTGCCGAGCTCTTGTGTGATGAAGTGAGAAACGCAAGGAAGATGCTCAGAGGCAGCCGGAGCAGTCACGTAACCTACGGACTGGAAGGCTAAAGCCACGATCGTGGAGCCTCGGTGAAGGAGGGAGAGGGACAAACGGAGCCAGGCAGGGTGGAAAGCGACTCCTGTTTTTCAAGTAATGTTTAATTTCTTTTATGCAAAAAATCCTTGAAGGGAATGGCAGCTTTTCAATGGTTTTGTTGAGAAACAATTCAATACCTCACAATTCACCCATTTCATGTGTACAATGCAGTGGTTTTTAGTATGTTCACAGAAACGTGCAATGATCACCGCAGCCAGTTCTGGAACATTCGCGTCACCTCACCAAGAAACCCCATTCCCTTTAGCTAGGCCCACCCCACCTCCCCACTCCCCCAGGTCCTGGGCAACCACGCCTCTGCTTTGTGGCTCTATAGATTCCACATACCTCACCTACAATGATCTTCTGTGACTGGCCTCCTTCACTTAGCGTGATGCTTTCGAGGCTCACCCAGGTGGCGGCATGTATCAGTCCTTTGTTCCTCTCTGTGGCCAAACAATATTCCACTGTGTGGGTAGACCAAGATTGTTACCCATTCCTCAGCTGAAGGCCATGTGGGCTGTTTCCACCTTTAGCTGCATCAATACTATGCCATAAACATTCAGGTGTGAGCTGCTGGGTGGACACATGTGTTTATCGGGTGTTTACCTAGGGCGGGAATCGCTGGGTCATGGACCTCCGTTTAATGGCTCCGGGAACTGCCAGGCCGTTTCGCAAAGCGGCTGCACCATTTTCCATTCCCGACAGCGCGTAGGAGGGTTCTGCTTTCTCCACATCCCGGCAACACTCGTACTTGCCTGTCTTTGTTGTCACAGCCATAGCAGAGGGTGTGAAGTGCCATCTCGCTGGGTTTTGCCAACCAACGGTGTCCAGCCTTTCGACATTTTAAATTCTGAGTGACGGGCGCATGGGTGTTGGCACATTGCTCTCTTTATTTCTGAACAGTTATACATTGTGTAAGATGTTTGGTTTCATTTTTTTCCTTAATGAAGTGCCTATCACGTAGTGAGCCCTCAAAAAACCGTCTTGCTGAGTTAGGCACTGAGAGACTGGCCACACTTGCGCCCAGATGCACCGCTGGCCGCCTCTGCAGCGCCCTTCCCCAAAGGCCAGGGCAATTCCTGACTCGTCCCAAGCCCCGATGTCCGCCAGGCAGCTGTCCTCACGCAGACAGAGGGCCGTGCACTCCAGCCCCTGCAGCCATGCCCAGAACTTCACAGAGCGCTCTCCAGCTCCATCATGGCTAGAGAAGATCCTAAAATGCCCCGAGAGTGCACGCTGCCCACAGGTCCCCGGCTGCCCTCCTCTAACCCCATAATGTCCAGAACAAAGACTGTTGTTAGCACCCCCTTTTTACAGACAGGGAGACCCAGTCGGCCAGAGGGAGCAACAGGAGCACTGCCCTGGGGCCTCGCAGGGCATCGTGAGGCCGTGGCAAAAGCCAGGCCTGCCAAGGCTAGAGGGGGCCGCGCTCAGGACACACCCAGGACTGCATGACCCCAAATCCCAGGCAGTTAACACCCCACTCTTGTGCTAAGGGCTGAGAAAGCGCTTTTTAAAAATGTTTCTTTTTACTCTTTAATATCTTTATTGATTGATTTCAAAAGTGTCAATATAATGCCCTTGAACCCACTCCCCAGCTGATGCTCGGGAACCGCCACATGCTTACCTGTCTTCTCACCTGAGGTGCCTTAGAGGGGACAGAAGCACGAGGCAAGGGCCGAGCCGCCTTCCCTCCACTCTCAGAGTGGGATTTCCATGCCAGCCCCGTGGGAAAGACAGTGAGTCCCTGAGGGTTTGTCCGTGGCTCCCGCGAGGCCCAGTGCACGTTTTTGTTCTGCACTTTTTAAATTGTGTGTGAGTTGGTATTTTAATTTTGTGGCCTGCACATTAGCTGGCCCAACAGGGAGAACGCTCTCCAGCATCACTGGCTCTTCTGGAGTCATCGACAGGTGTGTGGACAGGTGTGTAGCCTCTGCTGCCCCGCCTCCTCCCAGGACCGACGAGACAGCAGGGCTGGCGCATCCATCCACGGTGTCTTCATTTCCTGGGGCTGCGTAGCAAGTTAACACAAGCTGGGTGGCTTCAGACGGTGTCTGGAGGCCAGAAGGCTGAGCTCAAGGCGTGGGCAGCGCCGAGCGCCCCCTGAAACCTGCTGGGAAGAATCCTGCCTCGCCTCTTCCCGTCCCGGGGCTTGAGGCGTTAGCACTCAGTCTCTGCGTCATCATCACACGGCCTTCTCCCCCTGGGTCTGGCCGTCTCTAGGTCCAAAGTTCCCTCTGCTTATACGGACACCAGTCACGTGGGACTAGGGGCTCAGCCTACACCAGTCCAACCTCATCTTGATATAACGAAATCCACCTGTAACAACCCTGCTTGCAAATAAGGCTACATTCCGAGGTTCTACTGGGGTTCGGACCTAAACATATCTTTTGGGGCACACAATTCAACCCATAACACACAGTAGCGTTCAATCCCATCCCAACAGCTGGCTCGTCATGTACTCTAGTTGAAGGGCATCACAACATCATTGAGTGGAGAAAATTAGGCTAATTGTGACCACTCTAGTGTAACTGGCAACTCTCCACCTAACAGAGACTTGGGCTAGAAAGCAGGGCTCCTCCTCCAAGCAGGTGACCTGGGTGCTAAGGGCTGTGCTCACCGACGGCCTTTGCTCAGCTCTCCGGACTGCACATCCCCGAGCTAAAGGCAGGACCACTGAGGAATACTTCACTCAACTCTTTGGAGCCAACAAGCTCTTTCCTGCTGAAAAATTCCCCTCCACCATCACCCTTGATATCGTGGTCACTTGAAAATTTGCGGCTGTCTTTTCTTGTGTTGGTTGAGGATGGGGACAATACCGTGTCCCCTTTGAGAGTTCCTGTTGGATTTCTTTTCTTTGCAGATTGAATCCCAGACGGCGACGAGCCCTGTGCTTTGCCTGCTCACGCTGCTAACAGCTCACACACGTGGCCTTTGGGAGGCCACAGCAGTCTTCCTCCTGGCCTGGGGACAGCGTGCCCTTCCTGAACCAGCACTGAATGTCGGTGAGTGATAGGTAAGCAGGCACCCTCCCGCTTTCTCAGTGACTCAGGTGGCACGCCCAGCTTCGTATCAAGGGCAGAGGCTGCTGACAGCCTGTCTGCAGAAGGTTTTTCTTCATCCTTCATTGCCAGAATTTATCTTCATCTGGGGGAGAAATGCTCTGAAATCAATCCATTCAGTTTTAGCATCTGACCGGATAGAACCAATTCTTTTTGCTCCCTAAAAGACTAGCTGCATAGTGATGTGCTTGATTTGGAACAAGAAATCCCCCAGAGTTGACTTTTTCCGCTCCTCATGAAAGACCCAAATTGACCCAAACATAGAAACACCTGGAAGTGAGCCTGGGTTCACGGAGTGCCTCCCACCCTACAAATGAGGAAACTGAGACCCTGAAAGGAAAGTTTCCAGCTCAAGGTCACACCGTCGGTGAGCTGGCAGTTCATTAAGTCTGTTTCTGATCTTGGGCTCAGCCGCCACCGGGTGCTGTGGCCGTGTTGGAGAGCTGAGCAGCGGCTGGGTGAGCGCCTGCCTTTTCTTCCCACCTTCCCAAGAGCCACCAGCCAGTGCAGGACTCTTCTTCATCTACTGCCGCCCAGGGCTTATCAGAAAGCAGTTTCCTGCAGGTCTTCCTTCTCCTCAAGTTCTCCACGCTCTCCAGGCCTTAGGTGAATGGGTCCAAAGAGCGTTGTCAAGAGGGAAAACTTCCAAGGTCACCTTGAAGACGTGCTTACCCTGAAAGTCGTAGTACAAAGACATAGGAAGGCCGTGCACCACCCGTCATGGCCACAGCCAGCATGGCCTGACAATCAGTGGTAGAAACCCCCTCGTTTCAGCCTGGTGACAGCCCTCTGCAGAGGCGGCTTTCATCCTAGTCTCCCAATTTTGGAGCTGGATTTGAAGACCTGCAGCCCCCATGACAAATGGAGTGAGTCCTCCTCCCCCACCGCCCATTTCCTGTTCTCTCACTTTCTTAAAAAAGTAATATGGATTATTGTTTCTGAATATAAAAGTAATACATGCTGGCTGTAGGAAATTCAGGAAAATAGAAGGATGAAATAAAACGCAAGTGCACCTTAGCACCCAGGGACAGCCTGTGCTAACAGGGTGATTCTGCTTTTTCACTCAGCACTATATGTGTGTATTTCCTGCTCAAGCACCATTTTCCTTTGCTTCATCACACCCCATTAGGTGGATGTAGCCACAACTCACTTAACCATTCTCCATAGAAACAGAGTGAAATGTGGGAGTCAGCGTTCGAGGCATTATTGAGATTCAGATTCTCAGTTTCCTAATGGAGACGGCCAGGGACCCCAACCTTGTTTCTGAAATGCTGTTCCCATACAGTTCCATGCCCAGGCATCACAAAACTGATTTAGAAACTTACCTGCATGTTGGAGGCTGTTCCAGCTACTGTCAAAGAACTGCCCAACTCTTTCAACCTGCGGCCCATTACTCAAAACAGGTTTGGGAATTACTTCAGAGGGGGCAAGTCTTCTTACTCCACAGGCAGATCTGTTTGGTTTTTGGAACCAGTCAATGCAAATCAAGGCTGGTGAACAAAAAGAGTGCTAGAGGTGTGGAGTACTGGGTAAAAGATGGGAAAGCTCTCAAGTAAGGGGGCTTCTTGGGTGGCTGGTGAACTAGTTCCAAAAGCAGTTCTCAGAGAAAGGCTCAGGGTGGAGGAAGGATGGCGGACAGAATGCCCCTCTCTCCATCTTTACGTGATGAACGCCAACTCATCCTCCAAGGCTCCATCAGCTCATCCTCTCCTCTACGAAGACTTAGCTGCTTGCTCCCTCCTCTGGCCACTGCAGACATTATATTTACTCTATGACAGACTTTGTCATCTTTTTATTTCTGCATTTCTAGCGCTCAGCACAGTGTCCAGCCAAAGAGGCAGGAAGCAAGTAATCTTGGATAAGTGGTTTCCAAGTTCACATAAAATTAAAGTTAGCAACCTGAAAGGGGGGACACGACCTTCTGTGCATGCTTGTCTGAATAGCAGTGAGATATAAAACTGAGAAAGCAAACAAGCGAAAAACAGCAAGTGAAGAGTGCAGTTACCTGGAAGGGAAAATCTAGAAAAAATTTTTTAAAAATACAGAAATCTGAGACAATTTGGTATAGGAGCAAATAGTCCAACTAGCACAATAGGCTTTCCAGACGCCATTATCTTCAGCCGAGGATGGACCTGAATGTTTCTGACAACAAAGATAAATGCTCCCTCCCACCCCCGGATCAAGTCGAAGATGCAATTGAAACCTAATTTCAAATACAAGTGCCCTGAAATTTGAGGAGTCAATAAAATTATCCCTTCTTTGTTATCAGCTTTTCCTATGTTTGAAGATGGAAACAAAGAACAATATGGATTGCCTCAGCCTAAAATGAAACCCACAGAAGCCAGAGGCTTTGGAGAAGGTTCTACAAGCAGATTTCCTCCAAGACCAAAGGAAGAGCCTTGTGCTGCAGGATCTCAGGGTCTTTGGGTGACATTCCCATCAGGAGCATCCGCCACAGCAGAACCTGGCATCCAGCCCTGAAAGCGGGGATTTCACACTCGCTGCACCACTTACCTAACAAATGTCCAGTCAAGTCAGGGCAAGCTCTTGAAGATACAACAGAAAGGATTGCAAACTAGTCTACTGGCATGAATTTGGATTCTTTTGGAAACAGTGGAGCTTCAAAATACAGAAAGTTAAATCCAATTAAAGAAAAAAGGCCAGAATAGTCATTGCCAACAGAGAGATTTGTCAACCTTTCTCCCTCTAAGAAGCTCTACTGCAGGGAGGTGGGTATTTATAAATGGCACAGCAGGGCCTGGCACTGCTAAATCCATAGAAACTGACCTTGCTGTGGACTTGGGTCTACCAGATGCCACTGTGGGGCCCCGCAGACTGGGTGCAGACCAGACCAGCTGGAAAGGCAGACACCTCAAACTTCTTTGTTGGGGACCCATGAAGAGATGAATTGATTCTCTCAAAACCAATGAGCAATTATCCAGATACTTTTAATGGTGATATAAACTCCAAGTGATCAAGCTGAAGACTACTCTTCAGTTGGGTTCTGGGCTAGTGTCCATCCCTTTTAGAGAAGGGGTGTTTTGCCCAAATCTAAGAAGCTACCTGCTGGGAAGTGAATAATAAAATAAACAGAAGGTTATCTTGAAGATGCAAAACACTTCCAACCCCTAGGAATTCTCCATTGGAATTCAACTGATGGGAAAACCAAAACCAAGTGTGCGGCACTTACTTATTTGATAAATTTTATCTGGCTCACTTATTCCAGAACGGCGGTGTCTCGGTGGGACAGGTCTACAGCGCAGTCTTCAAAGAGTGATTCCAGGACTCCTGGGGGTTCCTGAGACCCCTGCGGGAGGTCTGAAGGTCAAAACGATTTTCAGAACAATACTAAGATGTTCTTTGCCTCTTTTTACTGTAGCCCTTGAACTGATGGTGGGAAAGTGATGGTGGGTGAAAGTGCTCATGTCTTTGCATGAAGCAAGTGGCCCCAACTGCACTAGTAGCCCTTGTATTCTTCACCACAACACACTCGCAGGGAAAAATTAAGATGCCGGTTTCAGTTAGGAATGTCCTCACTTAAAGTAAAAATGATTAATTTCAATAAATACTTTTCTTCAAGGGCCTCTATTTATATTGTTTTACAAACTAGAAAGTGCACATAAGCATTTCTGCTGCACGCTGAAGTATGTTGGTTGACTCAAGAAAAAAGCATTTGTGTGGTTGGTGGCATTGGGAGCGTAACTACCTGCTTTTTTTCACGAAACTCCATTTTACTTGAAAGAATGACTGACAAATGATGCCTATTCAGACTTGGGTATTTGGCAACATTTTCTCAAAAATGAACAAAGTGAGCCTGTCATTTCAAGGAAAACAACTGACAGTTATTTGTTGCCAGTAATAAAATTTGAGCTTCCAAGTGAAAATTAGAGTTTGGGAACATTTTAATCTGCTGTTGTGAGCTTAGAGGCCTCCCAGTATTTTAAAGACATTCCTGATGAGATTTGTGGTGCTGTTAACCACTGTGAATTTCCGTGGTTGATATGAAATGTGTTAACATCTAGACGATCTCCATAGCTCAGCAAGCCGGTATTTTCCAAGTGACGGACACATATTGTTACAAGTAGATTAACCACCCATTCACAGCACAAAGGAGACTGACGGAGCCCAATGTAGCAGAGAAGGAACAGGTCACTGATGAGTTTTTAGATTCCACACTGGAACTGGCTCTGAAGAAGCTACCACTTGTCAAGATTTGGTGGAGTATTGTAGAAGGCTATCCAAAGTCATCTAACAAGGCTGTTAAAATACTGCATTAACTATATCTCTGTGTGAGGTCAGATTTTCTTCAACCAAAACAACTTCTTATGACAGAGTGAAGGCAGAAGTACATGTGAGAATCCAGCAGACTTCTATTAAGCCAGATAGTCAGGAGATTCTCAAAAATACAAAATGCCACTCTTGATTTTGTTTTGAAAAATAGTTCTTTTTCTTAAAAATATGAATTTTTCACCATTAATATTTTTCATCAAACATTAACATGTAATGAAAAATTCTCAAATAAATAAAAACATTGTCAATCTTGTTAATTTCTAATATGATAAATACCAATAGACATAGCCGACATAAGCAAAATCTCTTTGGAGTCCTCAATCATTTCTAAGGTTGCAAAGGGGTCCTGGGACCAGAAAGGTTTTTGAGACTCCCTGGCCTAAACTAGACATAGTGCATATAGTGCATTTTCTTTTCCTTTTTTTTTTTTTCTTTGAGGTACCAGGGTCAGGGACGGAAACTGGGACCTCACATATGGGAAGCCGACACTCAACCACTGAGCCACATCGGCATCCCTGAGGTGGCTCCTTTGTTTGTTTGCTTGCTGTTTTTGTTTTTGTTTTTTTCAGGAGGTATTGGGAACCAAACCTGGGGCCTCCTATGTGGGAAGCAGGTGCTCAATCGCTTGAGCCACCTCCGCTCCCCTATGGTGCATTTTCACTGTCATCAATCTCTTTTTTGATCCTCTGGAGATACGATGGGTCGTCTATCTTGCTATCAAAATCCTCTGCATGATTGAACAATTCCATGAGTATAAAATTTTCATGGAGGCATTAACCTAGACAATTTTACACTGGGAGAAAAATTCTTTAAGCAGGACATTGAAGATGATGATTTATCAGCTGGCTTGGCATTAGCCAGCTTGGGACAGAGTGTAGCTATAAAACTTTTCCAGAGAAACCACATTCACCGCAGGGTAGGAAACACTGGCTTGACTGTTAGACTTATGTGTCACCACGGCAAGCCTCTAGAACCCAGTTATCTCATCACACGCCCAGCTAGGTGCTGCTGTGGAGGTGTTTCACTGATGTGGTTAGCATCTACACTCAGTTGACTTTAAGTAGAGGAGATTGCCCTGATAATGTGGTGGGCCTCTTCCCATCAGCTGAAGTTCTTAAGAGCAAAAACTAAAGGTTTCCGGAGAAAAATAAATCCTGCCTCAAGACTGCAGCACAAAATCCTGCCTGAATTTCTAGCCTGCTGGTCTGCCTTCCAGATCCGACTTGTCAGCCCACAGTCACGGGAGCCAATTCTCTTGATGTGCCTGTATCCTCTTGGTTCCCTTTCTCTGGGGAACCCTGGCTGATACACCTGGTGTGCTGGGGTGCGCAGTAAAAGGCCATGGGACTCCCAGGCTGGCAACTCTGGAGTCCCTGCACCAGGGTTCCTCATGGTCTTTGGCACTTTCATAAGGGAAAAATGAAAAAGGCTGGAAAGCAAAAGTTTGGTTAAAGGATTCCTCATTTTGGGAATATGAAATGAACATTTCCACATCCTATCAAATATACCTGTTTGTCGTTATTAGTCATTGGATTTTGTTGAGTAAAAGCTGAAGATAATATTTCAACACCACCACAGCAAAGTAAGATCCCGGCATTGTAGGCTTTCTACATTGATCTAGGAATACAAGCATTCAAAAAATAATATTTTTATATAAACATTCCATAGAAAACATGTATGAAATGCTAATGTGCATACTTGGAACCTTGATGTTTTCACATTTGGTGTTTATGTGAAAGTTTGTTTAAAAAAAAAACTTTATGAAATTAGAAAGAAACAAAAAGAACTTAGGAGTTCCTAAATCTTCTACCCTTATATGTCACCTTTTAGGTGAGGAAGCTGAGCCTTCGCTCACTGCATTCCTATTTCCTCTACTCCTCTGCAAGGCAGGGGGGTCTTTTGAGAGAATCTCTCAGGTCCTTTTCCATCCCTGCTCAAGGTCACTGTTTATGGGGGAAGCAGGGCCACATCTTTCTCCGGGAAGCTTCCCCAGATTGGTTTAGGGTCCCTCCCAGGTGCTCCCACAGCACCCAGTAGTTCTTCAGGTGCCACCTTTTCACAACGGACTCTGTATCTCTCTGTCTGGCTGCTCAGCAAGCTCATTGTCTGTCGTGTCCACTGCTGGGTTCCCAGCTCTTGCCTCCGTGCCTTGAATACAAATTGGTACTGCTCTTGCCTCCGTGCCTTGAATACAGTTGGTGCTCAATGAGTATATTTCCAGTGATTATTGACTGAAACCTCTTCCTAACACATAAGCATGAGCTTTCTCCACCACACCACCTGACACCAATCTAGTAATCTGCACTTACCTGTGTTGGAGGCATCAAGCAGAGGTTAGTCTGTATGACGTACATGATCTATTTAGGAACACAGGGACAATAGCCTTTCCAGAGAAAAGAGTTACTTTTTTTTTATGATTTATTTTATTTGTTTATCTGCTCCGGCCCCGTTTGCACTCGCTGTCTGCTCTCTGTGTCAATTCGCTGTTTGCCCTCTGTGTTTGCTCATCTTCTCTTTAGGAGGCACCTGGAACTAAATCTGGGACCTCCCATGTGGGAGAGAGGTGCTCAATTGCTTGAGCCACCTCCGCTCCCTGCTTTGTTGTGTCTCTCATTATGTTTCCTCTTTGTGTCTCCTTGTTGCGTCATCTTGTTGCATCAGCTCGCCACTCCAGCCCATTACGCCAGCCCTTCACGCCAGCTTGCTGTCTTGCTCATCTTCTTCAGGAGGCACCAGGAACCGAACCCGGGATCTCCCATGTTGTAGGCAGGAGCTCCATCGCTTGAGCCATATCTGCTTCCCTACATTTTTAATTAAAGGTGAATGTTTACCCGATTGAACAGCCCACGA
Organism: Cabassous unicinctus; assembly: GCA_029593785.1. NCBI lineage: Eukaryota > Metazoa > Chordata > Mammalia > Cingulata > Chlamyphoridae > Cabassous > Cabassous unicinctus. Next base: position 18,120 of record JAQZBX010020081.1, read on the forward strand.
ATCCTGCAGTCACTTGGAATGGCATGCGCATGACGGTGCCCAAGGACTGGGGCTTGGAGGCTCTGCAGACTTCTCACAACCCTTTTATATGCACCCACGATACCACCCAACAGCCTCCGCCCCAGCGACAGACCTCTAGGGCAACATTGGCAGGTGGATCTGGTCCGATCCTGGCTCAGCCTCCCCTGTGCAGTGCCACGGAAGGACACGACCTACCCTCTCTGAGCCTCAGTAGCTCGCCTATAGAATGGATCAGTTATAAACCACTGAAAGCTTTCTCAGGGAGGATCATGTGGAATCTCATGCATGAAGCATTTACGTAAGGCAAGCACACTCCCAGGCCTGGCACCCGGAAACAAGACAAGTTTATTGCTGCTGTGGCTGCTGGTAGCACCGTGAGGACCAGGGTCTACGCCCCTTCCGGAACATTCTCGGTGCACTGGCTTTAAAAAGGAGCCTCCCACTGCTGGAAGAGCGACTTACACAAGTTGCACATTTTGTTGAAGTGGCGGGATTCAGGTTGACCAGCCGAGGAGACCATTCCACAAAGGTTCAAGTTTAAAATTTAAAAATCTACCCTTCTTTTCGAGGGATGGAAGGAAGGAGGGCTGTTGGGTTTTTACACAGTTTGTTTAAAATTAATAGTCACAAAATATAATGTATTTCTATCTAGATTTTTCTTTTCACTAAACATTTGAATATTTTGAAATTAAACTTTCACAGTCTAAAGCTAGGAGGTTGTTGGAAATTCTAAGTGTTGTCTTTCATAAGGACCACAACTCAGAAAACTTAGTCCCTTGGTCACTGGTTCTGCTGCCTCCTTTGGGGACAGGGGTGGGGGAGGCAGTCATGTCGGGGAGGCCTGGGCCTCTCCAGCTCAGGTTTGCACCCAAGCCTGGGCTGAGGTTTGATTGGAAATGACTTGCAAAGGATGAGAAGCTATGGAGGGCACTGAGCCCTCTGCACGTCTTATCACAGTTAATTCTCATGACACCTTATGAGCTAAACTTGCAATAACATCCCCATTTCACAGATGATTAAAATGTGTCTTAGCAAGATCATCTTATCCAAGTCATGGGTAGCAGATGCCAGGCAGTCAGATTGCAGAGCTTCCCTGCTTAACCCAACACAGGTGATCATTTCTATTATTTATTTATTATGTAATTTTTAATCAGTGAGAGGCTGACAGAGGGGCATTGAGCTGGTTTCTCACAGCTGGCTGTGGGGTGAGAGCCACCTGCAAATGGCACCTCCACCAGTGTCCCTGAGTCCTGGGGGTGGGAGCCTTCGGGGGATGGGAATGGGGAATGAGGACTAGAGAGCAGGTGAAGCCCTCAGCTGTAGGGAAGGGGTCAGCCTTCCCACACCTCCAGACGAAGGACCCTTCTGCCTGAGGTTCCTGGGGGTTCTGGGTACCAAGGCCAGCAGAGCCCAGAGGGGTGCAGAGACCATGGAGCCCCAGCTTCTCTCCAGGGTGGGATTTCAAAGTCAGAGAAGCTCCGGACTCTCCACTATCCCTGTTCCCCACAAGCTGTATCCACTTCCCTGCTCAGGCACAGGGTCCTGGGTCAGGTGACCACGAGCCTGGCTGCAAGTCTGCACTAAGTGGCTGGTTCCAGCGAAAGACAAGAGGACACCACTGGATAGGGAGGTGGTGGGGGCCTAAGAGAGCCCCTTCCTCGACTTTGCTTGGTGGGTTTTCTTTGCAACATCTGTCTGAGCGTTTCTGGGACCTCAGAGAGGCCGGAGCAACCACAGAAGGCACAAGTAAGGAGTCAAGACCGAGTGAAAGCAGCTAGGAAAGCACGTGGGTCTTTAGCATTGCTCAGAACTGTCTTCTCTCTATCTTGTCAGTTGCTTGGAAGACATATCTACCTTTGACTCCTCGTGTAAGGTACAAGGGTGCAAACAATGTTCAGCCATTATGCTATATGACACATACCGTTGTCCTATCCAAGAAAACAATGCTCCCTGCTCTGCCTAATCCCCAGGGTTTGTTCAGACAATCAAATAAGATGATAGTGAAGATATTAGTGATTATTACTATTATAATCTCAGCAAAGCTTGCCTGGAGGTCACCTCGTGACCTCATGTGTTTTGCCTGCATCAACTCATTGGCAGGAGCCTGAGCACTGAGTATCAGTTCCCCTGAGGTTAGCATCATAGACGGTATTTTTAAAATAAAATTGAAGATATTTCATGTAATTTATTCCTTTTGCCAATATGGATCAACTTAGTAAGACACTTCATCATAACAAGACCACATGGATTAAAAACATTCTAATTCCAAAGAATAATTTGGACTCCTTCAAAACAGTGTTTCCAGATGATTCCATTACATCAGTTGTAAGAGAATGCACTTATATTAAGTGGTTTGGAATAGCAAATTGCTACCCAATGGTATAATTTCCTTGAAAAAAAAAATTGATCTCCCTCACTGTGCCCCATCTCGGAAGCTGGAGCAGGGAGGCGTGGGGTTCCTTCGGCACTGCCTGTACTTGGAATAGTATACAAGCCCTGTGCTTGCTCACCAAGATTTCCACCGAGTTCACACTGGTGGTTTCATTACCTAACACCTTCCAACAGGCGAAGGAGCCAATACCATCATCTCCCACACTGGAAACACAGCTCCCTTCACCTGATGCCTGCATTTTAAATGGTTCCATAAATGTCATCTGTGATAAAAAGATTAAAACAATTTGTTCCCTAAAGAAACTGAGCTTTGCTCAGATGCTGGGATAAGTAAATGCATTTCTCTTGACGTTATACAAAATCATTTGCGTTAATACATTGTGTGAGCACGTCTATTTAACAATTGTTTGCATGGGTTTGTTACCCATATCCATTTTCTCTGAATTATTTGGCCACATTATCAAAGTCATATGTAAACGTCAAACCTACAAATACAGACATGTTGATTGCTTTTAAGAATTAGAAAACTTTCACTGTTGAAGATCATACTTTTAATAGGTTCAAATTTTCTTAATAAGTTAACATATTAGAGTGTACTTAAAATAGTAGGACTTTGGGGTGGGAAGTTATAGAGAAATGACCTTTCAAAGAACGAACACAATTTTGGGACTAAGTATCTGCTTTAAATGAAATTTAAGTGTCTGTCCTGACTTCTAGATAGTAGGTTTCGTGGCAGCCCATTGCTCAGAGTGGCATGGTACTTGCCACACTGCAAGTTCTCAATAAATGTTTTTTTCAATTAAAAATATTATTTCTCAGACAGATTTCTTAATAAAAAAAAAAAGCGAAGGTCATTAATCACGTTTAGCTTCACAAATGGTATATCTTTTTGTCCAAAGAGCTTCTGTTTTGCAAATTACATCAAAGGAATTCTGTTCCTTATGACTCATTCCATCAAGATGTGAAAGACGATTATTTTAGAATCCTTTGATATTCCACCCTGCTAATTTGAGGGATATTTATGCTCAAAAGAATCTGAAAGTGATTTTCTAGGAATCATCCTACTGGCAAAGCAGATTGAATCCATTCTGGTGGTGTTGTTTTTTTATTTTCCTGGTTGCCTACTGTCTTCTGATGAAACCATAAACTAGTTTTACCCACCTGTTACTAGAGAGCACCCCAAAGCCTGGGCTCCATTGTGTGCTCTGGCCCTGATTCCTGGAATGCCTGCAAACTGCCATGTCCTCACCCATTTCTTCCTCAGTCCCCTAGCAGGGCAGGAGGCAGCTGATAGGAATACACTTCCCTCTGATCAACAGCATCTGTGTCTCACAGAGGCTTGGTTGATGGGCTGGGCACTAGAACTTGCTGCAATGTGTCATTTCCATTTTGACTGAATTCACCACACCTTTTCAACCAAACCTTCTTGGCGTTTAGACTGCAGGGCTAGAAGTTGTCCTTCTCTCTCACTTTCTTCCACTTCTTATTCTTTTCCATCCAAGAATTCCAGAATGGGAATCTCAAAAATGGGTTTGAGGGGCACAGGTTCAGCACTTCTACCAACGCTGGGCTCAAGTTACGTCAGCAACTGAGGATGCAGAGAGGAGATCATTTATCCTTAAATCTCGTCTCTTGCCTCCAGTACTGGCCCTGGAAAGACAAGTTCTGATGCCACTGTTCCCAGCAATCTTCATTCATGGAGTGGAGATGATGACCCCTGTTCCTTCCTGAGGACAATGAGATGATAAGTGGTGAAGTGCTTTAGGCTGCTCAGAGGAAAGGTGTCTAACCAAGCCTTTACTAATTGGAATAATGAGACCAGATCTGAAAGACCCATCAGCTCACAGTCATTCTACAGCTTTGTATGTTACGTAGGATGGCAACCTCTTCCCATCCATCTTCCCCAGTCTTGTGCGAACTCTTTTCAAGGGATAGATCATGTATGAAGAACATATTGTCACGAGATAATGAAAATGATCACAAAATGACAGTCAACCAGGGCTTCGCATCACCATGATGATTGTGCAGACAAACTAACCGGTTACTGCTCGGGGACCTGACGCGAAAGATCACTTCAGAATAAAATTCCATCCCTCGGCGCATATTCCATCGGCTTCCTCTGCTCCTGCTTCCGCTGGTATCTGGCCTTCTGGTAGAAAACGATGATGACCACAGTGATGATATTTAGAAAAATGACGAGAAACATGAGCCAAAACGAGTACCCGTAATTGTGGGTTGCCCCTTGGAGAGTGACTGTTGGATAAAGCATCTGGGACAATTCTTCTGAGAGATGGTTAGACTGTGTGTTCCCCACAAACAGGATCATGGTCAGGAGAATAAAGGATGCTGAAAAGAAGAGGAAATTTCATAAATGACATGGCAATCCATATTTTCTTCATGGCATATGAACTCTAGGGGCATTTATTGAATATTGACACTGGGGTTGGCAATCTCTTAGGCATTAGAACAAATACAAAAGAAATGTGAGAGATGAACTAGATTCTAAGGATGAAACACTGAAGATAGTTCAGGACAGTACATGGCCAAGAGCAAACATTCCAACGCAAATCTTTCCGGAAGTAGCTGTGGTGTAAGTGCTAAACGATGATGATGATGATAGTAAAATGAGAGATCCAACATCCGACCACCAAGGGCAGTACACATAGTAGACATGCTGAATGAATGAGTGAATGAATGAACAGGAGAGTCAGTAGGGAAGCTGGCTATAGAGGGCTGGATGGATGATAAGGAGTTGGAAAGGACGAGGAAGGAAAACAGCATGTCAAGTGGAGGAGGCAGCACGAGCAAAGAGCTCAGGGCATCCAGCAGTGTGGGAGCGAGCTCAGCTCGTGGGGCTCCTAAGCACTGGATGTAGAAGATGGGAAGCCCCTCTGCCCCAGAAGAGCTTCAAATGCCAGCTCAGGGGCTTGAACTTGACTCTATATGCCCTGGGGAGCCACTGCCTGCATCTAACCAGGAGGGCTGCCCTGACTCAACTCATTTGAGAAGATAATTTTTCATTTTTTATCCTCCCTCTTGAATTTATCACATCGGACTCCACTAAAGGGCATCCCTCAGTAGGAGCTTAAGAGAGCTGCCTGGGCCTCATTAGGTGAAAGGGCAGTCTCCAAGCTCCTGGCTGTGTGAGCTCAGGAGTTGTGTTTCCCTCCTGGGAGCCCCACTCTGCATCTTCCAAAGGGAAAAGATCGCTGACATTGCAGGTGGCATAGGGCGGCCGTGCTCAGTCCAGCATGGCCAGGCTCTGGCCAGCTGCATGTGCGCGGCCCTCGAGGCCATCGGGGCATCCCGAGGACTCTTCATCCCCTACCTTTCTTTACTCAGCACCAGGCTGGCGTTTTGGTGTCAGACGTGCCCTAGCCATAACCCATGACCAGGGCTGTGTCCCGAACCATCCTCCAAAGGCTCTTGGTTAGAGGGTCTTCGTGTGTGCCTGCAAGGAGAGAGCTTCAACTGCCCTTGATGACAGACTTTGCTCCTCGACTTGATGTTATTTCTGAATAATTTGTATGTACAAAAGTGCCCGCCCTCTGATGCTCTCCAAGTGCCTCATGTGCATTAATTATCCTTCATTATGCTCTTGTGAAGGTTCTCATAAAAGCTTAATCATAAAGGAGTAGGGTGAACACAGAGTTAAATACATTTCCCAAAGGGATTGCCTATAACTTTGACTTCAACCAGGAAGGGCCACCACCCCTCAAAGGCCGAGCTGGGTCAGTCCCCTTCAGGGACGAGATGCCTGGCGGCATGGACTTGGCTCTGCCTTTACAGCTGGCTCCTCCAGCTTCCTGCACCACCAGTTCTCACCAAGGACTTAGAGCCCGAGGTAGCAGGAGGTGCTCTGGAGCTCAGAGGATTAGCCTCCCCTCCTGGCCTGTCACTGGGCAGGTGACCTACAATGTCATTTTCCCCCATCCGAATTTTGGTTTTCTCAGGCCAGCATGGGTCAGACGGCAGGCTGGGGTCGAAGGACACAGGAGCCTGGGAGGTGGTCCTGCTACTTTCTCCTCAAAGCAGAATTGCTCCCCTTCTGTCAGAAACTAGCTGTGGAACCCGCTGCCTCTTTTTCCCTGCTGGACCCTCCCTGCGTGTCTGCAAGGTAGCCCTCACAGGGGTTTGCACCGCCTGAATTCACCCCTGAAGTTGACCTGGCCTCTACCCACCCCCCAAGCTGCAATCTCCCAAGGCAAGGATTCTTCAATAGCATGTTTGCCTCGAGTCCATTCTGAGGGCCGAGCCACCAAAGAAGGCGGCTCCGGGGAAATGGAGACTCTTGCCCAAGTCCTCCAGCCTCAGAGCTCACCGAGGAAAACCTCAGGAGTCTCCAGAAGGCCAAGCGCTCGGATCAAGGGCTGCAAGGGGCATTCTGAGGAAGCCAGATGCAAAGTCAAAGCCAAACGGCTGAACAAAGGCTTCCCTCCAGGCTTCTGTCAGAATTCAAGTCTCCTCCCAACAAATCAATGCCTCGGATTATTTTTCCGCCCACCTCCTGGCCCTTCTCTGTGTTAGAACTTGTCCCTGAGCTGGGGAAAGGAATGTGGCATGAATTCTCTCTCTGTCAAAGGGTCTCTGTTGTTAGAAGTAGGTGGGAAAGGAGGGAGGCTGTCTCAGACCCTTTTGTCACCGACCCGGATTTATTCATCTTTTCCTCCACCCACATGTTTGGGCTTCTGCCATCAGCAAGGACGGGCTCTGCTCAGCTGCAGAGGGGAAGAGGAGCCGTGAAAGGAAACCGCAGCCCGGCAGGAAACAGCTTCCTTCCTGACGTGGAGGAGGGATGGGATTCGAACCCTTGAAGGCTGTGGACACAGGCGTTGCTGGGTCTATTTTGCTTTGCCGGCCCAGCTTCTGGCCACTGCTGCTGGAACCGAGGCCCGATTTTCCTCCTGGGAACCCCTTCCTCCCCCTCACCCCGTGGCTGGGGAGGGGCCGCCCACTGGCCTGGCTCCGAGGTGGGCTGGGGTCTTCAACAATCGAATGGTGAATTCAACCCTGCCGGCCACGGCGGTTGGCTAATTCCTGTTGGAAAAGGCGAGCTCTTTCCCTCTGGTTTGCTAAAGCAGGCGGAGCCTCGAGTGGCTGCAGCCATCCTGCCTTTAGGAGGACAGAGCCTGGCTGCCTCACAATACAGGGAAGGCCAAGGAAACCAAGAGAAGGAGCCCGGGGTGGAAACAGCGTTCTGTGACATGGCCTGAGACCCTGAATCCAGCTGTACCTGAAGCTACTGCTTCCTCTGGCTTCTTAATTACATGAGCAAAAATAAAATTTTAAAATGATCTAGTTTTTGCCCATCATATAGCACCAAATGTTTGGGCTTTTGGTTTAGTTGACTGAGGCAAACGATAATCATAGAAATAGCTGTGTGAAAGACTCTGGCATTGGGTCAGAATATCTGAGTTTATAAGCAAGTCCTTCAGCCTGCCTGACACCCAGGTAGCTCTGCCCCACAGTATGGATGCTCATTGAACTTGGGGGCATGTCTTTACCAACAGCTAATGAAAATACAGAAGGGAAGGAGAAGGCCATCCATGCATGAATTGGCTAAATCAAACTGACACCAAAACCCTTGGGCTGCGCTGGCAGTATGGAACATGACATGTGTTCAGGTGTGCCCAGGACAATCCCAGTTGCCACCTGTTGTCGTGGCTTCATTATCAAGAGTGCCCCTTGCACTTTGCAGGTGTCCCCATTTGGTAAGTGAGGGTGTGGCTGCCCCCGTGCCTTCCCTGTGCTGGCGGCAGCCCACGCTGGCTCTGTGTTCAGTGGACTCACGTCAGTAGCTCACAATGGCCACAGCAGAAGCCACCATGCCATGCTAATCAGCCAGCGGCACACATCAGGGAGCCTGCTTTTGAGTGTTCAACAGCACACCTGGCAGAGAGCCATGGCATAGCGATGCAGGGGCCTTTTCCAGCCGCCCCCCTCCCAGGTTCATGGCGGGGGAGGGGGCTTCCATGGAAGCAGAGGAGGAACTGCCCAGAGTTCCTGGCCTCTGTTAAATGCAGCTCCTGGAACCTACGTGGAGCCACATCCTGAGCCATTCCTTTCACAGGACAGACTTCCTCAGGTCCATTCCTGAGATCAGGTTTGGGTGGTGGGGAGAGGGAGAGATTAGGAGAAACCCGGCAGCCTGGCAGGGGCACGGCCTTGAAGACCCGACCCTGACGCCAGCCAGAGGCAGAGGCAAGTGGTGATCCACTTCCCACCGGCTCCACCCTCCACCCCAGCACCCCCACCCAACAAACCATCAAATAACCTCGTAATGACACACAGGACACCCGGCACTCACAGGGAGCCGACGAGAAGGGCGTGGGCGCCAGTTTCTCCTAAAGGACACGATCCGTGATTCTCTGTGCATAGTCATGCATGCGGGACATCCTTGGACTTTAGCCCAAGTGGACTATAGATAAATGGCAGCGAGAGTGTGTGCAGGCGCGTGTGTGTACCTCTGTACATCTCCAGGGGCCTAATTTGGAGTGAAGTTCTTGCAGAGGCAAAGTGAATGCTTTGTGGATTTATGTATGTTTTGGTTTAACTTGTTACACTAGATACTCAAAAGTAAATACAAAATATTCTATATTCTGATGCCCTCTCCTCACCACCCTCTTTGCTTCCCTCTAGTGCATTTGAAACAGAATTCTATTTCCAAGAGATTTTTAATCAATGATGTGGCTGGGTGAAAAGAAAACCCAGCCCTTCACACGAGGCCTGGCGCTAGAAGGTTCCTGTAATTGCCCCTGGCTAGACTGTGACTCTGTGTGTGTGTGTGTGTATTAGAGAGCGTCTGAGAGACAGACGAGAGAGCAGGCTTTCCCGCGGCGCATTTGGTCTCCCGATACTCACTGCCGAGCCCGTTCCAGGTGTACACGCCCAGGGGTCCCAGGAACGTCTGGTAGGGGTTGCTGATGCTATTGTAGAAGGTAAACCCAGAGCTCAGCAGCGAAGTGCACAAAGCCAGGGCCAGGACCAGGACACTCACCATGTGCAGCGTCTTTTGGGAAGAGTTGTTCAGTATCCCTAAAACTAAAACAAGGTTTGATGAGCCCAGAGCACGGCACACAAATGCCGTCGAGGCCCGAGGGCCCCTCGGCACACGGGTCTGGAACTCCCTCCCCGGGCTGCGCTCCAGGTACGGACCCCCGGAGTTCTTTACTCCAGGCCCAGTGTCGAATCTGTGGTTGAATAAACACAACCCCATACTTCAGGGCAATGGCTCTTTAGGCCAGCATCAAAGTTCCCCCAGGAAGACCGCACCTTCCTTAACCTGCTGCCGTTTGACAGCCCTTCCCATGCAGAGCTCTGGCCTCGGTTGCCCACTGATGAGATGTAGCACAATTTCATTGTAGAGAAGGTTCCTCTTCCTCTGAGCAGTAACTCTGCTTCCACCTGGAGGTACAGGGTGGGTCACTCCGAAAGCCTGGGCACGTGATGTTCGGGTGGACATCAGCAGGGCTGTTTTGTCGATTTGGGTGTGTTTTGTTTGACACCTTGCATTAGGTGTTCAAAAGCAAAGGGGAAGGGTTCAGAGGTGAACGGGAAGGTGGGAGCCAAGGCTGGCAGCGGAGAGAGGCAGGAGATGGTTCTTGTCAACCCAGGCCTCCACCGTGCTTCCCGACATCACAGGAGCCGGGGCGGGGAGCGGGGGGGCGTCCGATGCCACGCAGCTCAGACACCTGGGTGCTGGGGAGTTTGGCACGTGGGTCAACCAGTCAGGCTCCTCCCCAAGCTGCGCTCTTCCAAGTTCTGCATTTTATAAAATTTGCCTGTTTCTTAAGTACAAAGGCGCTTCACAGACGGAGGCTCACTCATGCAAAAGGAAACAAGCATGCCCTGGGCCGTGAGCTTTTGTGTTCCCTGGCTTTTAGCCATCACCAGCCACCCTCCCTCGTGCATCTTGCTCCTTTATTTATGATACAAAATGACCAGAGCCGAAAGGCATGCTTTCCACTCTCCGCAGAGCCGCCTCCACGCACCTGCAGAAGGTCTGAGGCCTGGCCGTTCATTTCAGGTCCTTAGGAGACCTGCTTCCACATTAAACGAATTGCCTGCATAAGATGGTCTATGAAAGTCACAGTAATATGAGGAAAACACATTTGGGAAAAAGATTTCAGAGTTGATAGTAACGTGCTAACAAAATCATTAGAAACTGCAAGGCTTAATAACCATGTGTGGGCGGAGAAGAAAGAATAAAATGCTCTCTCTTTCTGTTTCTGAGGTTCCCGGGGAGAGGGCCCTTTCAGTCTCTCTCGTCATTACCTTACCCCAGAGAAGAACTAAAGGACAGAAAGCGGAAAGGCCCCATGGCTTCCTCTTCTTCTGGAATGAGGCTGGTCCTCCTTCCACGTTCTGCTCAGGAGTCACAGCTTCTCCTCCCACACCACAGTGTCCCAGGCCCTTGGGGCTGGAGAAGACCCCAGTGCTGTGAGCGCCCCTCCCACCCACGCCAGTGTGAGCAGGGGCTCCCCACGCCTCCCCGCAAACCCACCCGGGCAGCAAGGCCTCTCTCTGCAGGTGGAGCTTTCCATCCCTCTGCGGCCTCAATTAGGTAAAAGCTCTTCATTGTTGAGCCCAAATCTGAGCCTCTACAGCTTTGAACCAGGAGTTCCTAACTGTTCCTTTAGAACAACACAAAACGCACTTGCTCTTCTCCTGCCTTCCGTGAGAGGCATAGGAAACCCAGCGGGATCAGCAGCCCTACTCCCTTCGAGTGTCCTTCAAGGACCTGGTCACCCCCTGCCACCCCCACCCGCCTGCGCACAGTCTAGGTCAGCTTTATTTCTCAAAGGACGCTGGCCAGGACTCCCAAGAAGATCTGAGACTCCCCTGTACAGGGGTCCACCGGCTCTCCATTTGGGCATTTTAATCCTTTTAGCCTGTTTGTTTGCAATCAATAGGGCTTTATGAGGATGGGCAGACAGTGGGCACAAAAAAGATGTGGCCAGCCGCGTCTGGTGGGCACGCTGAGAACGTCCTGAGGGGCTGGTGGCCAGGGGGCCTTCTCGTGAAGACGCTCATGCAGCAGGCAAAGGCACCTGAGCGGCACCCCCTCGTAGCTGAGCCCAGAGCTAGGGGCCACCAGCAGAGGGGGGTGGGGGGAGAAGCCCAGGGAAGCAGCAGCGGAAGGCAGCAGGAAGGGGTGTGATGCAAAGTGCAGTGAGAAAGCACAAAAAAGAAAGGGGGCAGGAAAGCAAAAAGGGCAGGAGAGAGGAAACGTGGAAATTGTCTAACAGAATACCACACGTCACACATCCCGTGAAACCCCATGGGAGAACAGACAGACAGAAAGAGGGCACGTTATCAGCTCGGCAGCAGGGAGGTGGTGACCTAACCGCCCCTGGCTAGAGAACATTTTGCTCTGCTCAGTGTCAACTCACACGTATATATCTGGGTTCCTAGCGGTGCCCAGCTGCTCTGCAATTTCTGCTAAGGACGCTTAGGGCATGGTTAAATCTCAGCACGCCACTCTGTGCTCTGCACCCCAGGTAAGTACTCTAGCAGGTGTGGGCACGCCAGCCACCACCGTTGCCCGCCAGCGTGGGGACGGGTGAGGTCTGACGGGGGTGCCCACAGCCTGCCTTCGTGGGGGCCGCCCACCCTCGTGTGGGGGCTGGGATGCAAGGAAGGTTCTGACCTTGGGCTGAGTCTCTTGTGTCTTTCTCTGGGGAGATGCACCGGCTGGGGCATGTGTATTGCTTTACTTAAGCACATGCCATTCTGAAAGGAGTAGAGGGTGATACCAAAGGACAAGTGGAAGAGAAAAACAAAACCAACAGGACACACCCGATCCGAGAGGCAGGGTGGAATGCTGCAGATGTTTCCAAACTTAGTCACCACTGGAAGAACTCTTTCCCACTCCACACTCAGCCAGTTTCTCCCTTGGGTACTAAAGGGGAAACTCCAGGACCCAACTAGGGCATTGCAGGGGATTTAAATGAACTTTCGCCTTAGCAAAAGTCGGTGAGGATTTTTCTGCTTTAAGCACCTATTAAAAGCTGTAAATGTATGTTCCAGAGTAAGGTAGAAAGTCACCATCAAGTTGAGCTTTGTGTTTGACCTTTGGAGTCTGCTGACCCACACTTTGCTATGTATAAAGTCGACAGTTTATCTTCATTTTGACTGCTGTGATTTAAAATTATTTTTCAGCATTCTGAATTCCCTGTCACATAGGTATGACAGCTATATCTCCCCTCCAGCTCCAGGCTCAGAACTCAAACAATGAAAGCTGAAAAACCAGTGAAAATCTGCAAGAATTAACTAACAATAAACTTCAGTAACATCTGACAGCTGCTCTCTGCCAACGAAATTAGCAAATACATTCAGTTCCTTTTTTCTCCCTTTTGGAGGGCAAGCTTTTGAATCAGGAGAGCCACCCTCACAATTGGAACTAATTGCCACTGATTCTGGCAGCCCCGGGGAGGGGTCGAGACCAGCAGTGGCCTGAGCCCCCAGCAGCTGGGAAGCAGGAAGGGGCTGCAGAGATGAGGGTCACCAGGCCCCCAACCCAGGGAGATTTAACCCCTGCAGGCCCCATTGCCTTCCAGCCCCTCTAGCCCTGCTTTCCTCTAAGTCCTTGGGACCTGGGGTGGCGGCGGGAGGGTCAGTGGAAGGGCTTTGTGGGTCTTTACGCCTCATAGCCTCTCCGTCGAGTGGCTAATCACTTAGAAATGGTCATTTCTGGTCCTTGGAGAAACGCCCCCATTTGGAGAACAGATCCGTTTTTGAGATGATAAATAGACCTTCACAGCATGTTTGCACTCCCTTTTTATCACCTAAAGTGCTATTGTACATGCATGGGAGCACGCTGTACTTGTCTTGGATAGCATCTAACTTTTTTGTGGGATTAGTTCAATGCTTTTCCCACTCGAGTAACTGGATGATGAGCTCCAGGTGGGGACATGTCGCTTTGCTCACCATTGGATGGATGCCCAGGATGTGTTGAGGAAAAAATCCATTTCCCAACAAACCACAATGCTGTGAGGATGTAGGAAGATGTGCTAAGAGGAGAGTAAATTGGCACAACTTTTTCTAATGAGTGATCATAGCAACAGCCTCAGTAAATTTCACATGCTCTGATTCACTTCCAGAAATCTAAGCAAAGAAATCATCAAAGATCTGGATAAAGGTTTATGTATAAAGGTGTTCATTGCAAAGTTTTATTTCAAATATAACTTAAAAACAGTAATAACGTGTCTACGATAGTGACATGTAGGAGCATATATCTCTATTCATGCATTCAATCAACACATGCCGACTGTCCCCTCCTCCACACCAGACGGAAGGCCTCAGTCCATGGGCCACAGCACACCACTGGCGCTCACTAAATCAGGAGATCTCGGAAGGTGGCCTGGGAGCGGTCCCAGGAGGTCCCTGCCGCTGTGGCCAGCCTCTAGGAAGTTTGCCAGGACCCCCTTGGGGAAGAGAGTGGCCTGAGCCCCTCTGTTCCCTACCCTCGCTAACCCCCAGTGTCCCACAAGTCTCTGGGGACAAATGACAAGTAGCTCCTCTCCAGGAAAAGAATCTGGTGTCTGTATGGGAATGAGGGTTGGGGGTCAGAGCAGAGGAAGGAGCTCATGAACTCTGGAGAAATAGACTCCATTTGCTCCTCTCTCTGCAAATAATTCTATCTTTTTTGTAGCAGATTTGTTTTCTTCTATTTTTAGCTTGGCTTAATAGTACAACTTTGAGTTCCCTGAGAACAAACTGGGGCAGGTGGAGAGAGGGGATGGCTGGGCAGGGGGAAACCAGACTGGGGGAAAACTGGCAGCTGGTTGACCATTAACTCAAAGGCCGCACTTCTGAAAGGCCAGCAAGCTTGGAGGCTTCCCTCAGCCCGCCTGCTTCGTTTGCAGGGTTGACTCAGGAGCTTTCTCCTAGACATGATCTCGACTTCAGGCAGGCCCCATCCAAGGGCTTAAAAGCCAGCCCTGATACAGCAAACACACCAGACATTCCAGCCCCTGGCCGTGGCGGAAACCAGTGGTTTTCAGCTCTGAATTAGGAGCACCTTGTATTAGCATCACCTAGGAGGATTTTTAACAATAGGAATGCCAGGAACTCACCCCAGAAATTCTTGTGTAATTGGTCTGGGGAGGGCCAATTCCTCCCCAGGTGGTGTACACTCAGCTCGGAGTGTGAGAATCACAGCTGCAGGGAAATGGACGGCTCAAAGCACAACATACCTACAAACCAAACTGTTCTCAGAACCGAGAGCAAAGAGACTCAGTGCTATGTGAACAGATATATCTTTAGTAAAACTTTTCCTGTCAAAATGATTTGTAAAAATATATGTTTTGGTCAGTGTGTAGGATGGGAGGATTTGCAATTACCTTCACAAGAGCGCCACATCCTAATGCGAGTGAGCCATGTCTTCATTACTGCCAGTGTGAGAAGCATTTCACATTATGTCCCTGGGACCTTGACCACATTTCCACAAAGTTAAGGAACTGCCTTCTTTTCAAGGGTCACATTTATGTAGCACCCAAGACCCCAAACCAAAGAGAAGGTGGACTGTCACGACAGAGTAGGATGAAATCCTTCTACCAACTCACTTTTCAAGATTCTGCGCAGAGGGTCCGTCCTCTGAGGGGTCTGTATTAGTCAGCCAAAGGGGTGCTGATGCAAACTACCAGAACTCTGCTGGCTTTTATAAAGGGTATTTGTAGAAGCTGACAGTCACAAGGCCCTAAAAAGTCCAACTCAAGGGACCATAAGAGGTACTTTCTCACCCCAAGTCTGTTGCCATGTGTTAA
>JAQZBX010020082.1:0-33288 GCA_029593785.1 Cabassous unicinctus
AAGACTGATTTCAAAGCTTTGAGCTTTGGTGAATGCTAGACAAAAACACCATTAATTATAATCGAGAGTCAAAAAAGAGGCATATTTGAAGGGTTATCATTTCTGTTTGAGATACACTGAATTTTAGATACCTGAGGTTTAGCCAGGTGGCAATACTTGTTCCTTTCTCTCTCATTCTTTTC
Source organism: Cabassous unicinctus (assembly GCA_029593785.1). Lineage (NCBI taxonomy): Eukaryota > Metazoa > Chordata > Mammalia > Cingulata > Chlamyphoridae > Cabassous > Cabassous unicinctus. The sequence goes on from JAQZBX010020082.1 coordinate 183, forward strand.
TTTAAAAAATTGAAATAGCCTCAAATTTACAGAAAAATTGTAAGGACAGTACAAAGAACTTTTCCACATAAACTATTCCTAAGGAAATTGCTGAACTGATGTGCATTTATCCCCTGATTCTGTAGGATATATTTCCTATAAACATGAAGAGTCTCTTATATAATCAGAATATAGCCATAAAAATCAGGAAATTAAAGTCCAATCCCTAAACTCCCTTCAAGTTGTGCCAAATGTTCTGTTAATCTTTTTTAGCAAAAGGATCCAGTCCAGAATCATGGGTTGTTCTCAGGAGTCTTCTTTAGTCTGGAATCGTTTCTCAGTCTTTCCTTGACTCTTTTGAAGATTACAAGTCAGTTATTTTGTTATATGCCCCTCAATTTGGTTTGCCTAATGTTTCCTCATGATTAGATTCAGGTTCTGCATCTTTGGCAGGGAAATCAAAGAAGTGATGCTGGGTGCTTGTCACTGCATCTTATCAGGTGGCGCACAATTTGAATTTATCCTATTACTGATGATGTTCACTTTGATCACTTGATTAAAGTCATGTCTGCCAGTTTTCTTTAAAGTTTTTCTTTTCCCCTATGTAATTAAAAAGTAAATTTGCTATTCCTCATGAAACTTTCCATTTATTCATTTATTAATTTATATCAGAATGGATTCGTGGCTTCTTTATTCAATTGGTTATAATCCATTACTATCATTATTTATTTATGTGTTTAAATTGTCCCAGATTTGGCCCATGGGAACTCCTTCAGGCTAGCTTCCGTGTCCTTTTGACATGTTCCTATCATTCTTTGAACATTTCCTTGCTTTCTGGCATAAAGCAGATATTCCAGGCTCATCTTGTACTTTCCCTGCTAGCCATGAAATCAGTGATTTCTCTAAGGAGCTGTGGTTCCTTTTAGTGAAAAATTATGTTTATAAGCCACATTCTGGAAACTAGGTGTGCTCGTTTGCTATTGGAGTATCACTGTTCCCAGGCCTTCTCAGTGGTCAGAGCTAGGAAATATGTGTATGTATATGCATACATAACATACATTCTTACACGTTTATGTCTTGATTTTTTTCTGACTCTCTCTATAAATTGAAAATCACATGTTCATACCGATATCTCCAATTCCAGTCCAGCATCACAGGGTTCATTCTTGTTTCTCCTTTTCCATATGTGTAAATCCATTGTCCAACAGTAAAAACCTGGCTTTCTGGTTACTTATTTGATCAATCCACATAGGTAGCCCATAGCTTATCTCTACTGTTGTTCCTGCCCCTGCACAGAATCCCTTCTCAACTCTGAGGCTTCTTGCTGCACTTTCCCCCATATGGATATCCTCCTCATCCTTCTCAGGCTCCTATGTCCCATTCTGGGGGTTGCAGTTCCTGCCATCGCCCACTCCCGGCCACCACTGCCACCTTAGTTAGATTCGACGCCTACCTTGTTCTGCCTTACCTACCAGCTTTAGTGCCCAGGAACGGAATGGAAGAGAAGAGAAGGGGAAAAAGCGGGGGAGAAGGGAAAGGGGAGGAAAGACCTGTAGAGGAATGTTAAATAGATAAATTGAGAAACCCCATGACATAAAGGTTGAGCCAGAGCCAGAAGGCTGCGTTCCAACAGGCTCTACCAATTGTTTTCTGTGTGACCTTGAGCAGCAAGACATTACCCTTTATCAGCTATAAGATGTTCATTTTTAATTAAACATTGTATTTTGAGATAATTGTTTATTCACGTGCAATTTTAAGAAAAAATGCAGAGGAATGCCATGTGCTTTTTACTCAATTTCCTTGCAAACAATAACACAATATCACAACCAGGATATTAACATTGATATAGTTAAAATAGCAACTATTTCCATCAACATAAAGATCCCTCATGTTGCCCTTTTATTGCCACACCCACTTCCCTTCCATCCTCACCCTCTTTTTTTACTCTTGGCAACCACTTATCTATTCTCCATCTATATAATTTTGGCAGTTCAAAAATGTTATATAGGGGGCGGATGTGGCTCAAATGGTTGGGCATCCGTCTGCCATATGGAGGGACCTGGATTCGATCCCCTGGACCTCCCGGTAAAATAAAAAAATATATATAGAAGGCGCATGGGCTGCCAGGCTCTCTGTGCCGGTGAGCCGCCAGGCCCCGGGAGCCATGCAGCAAGATGATGACGTAAAAGGAGAGAGACAAGACAAGATGCTCCGAAAGCTCCAAAAACCAGGAGCCGAGGTGGCACAGATGGCTAGAACACCTCTCTCCTACATCTGAGGTCTCCAGGATCGAATCCTGGTGAAGACTGGAGGAGGAGGATGAGAAGAGATGAAACAGACACAGAGAATTGCCCAGCAAATGGACACAAAAACAGCAAATGGGGAAAGGGGTGTTTAAAATGGATCAAGTAAATAAATAAATCTTAAAAAAAAAAAATGTTATATAAGTGCAATCATACAATATTTGGGATTGGCTTTTTTCATTCAGCATAATTCTCTAGAGAGCCACCTGGGTTGATGCATGTATCAATAGTTCATTCCTTTCTATTTTATTCAATGTAATAAATTCCATGGTATGAATGTACCAGTTTGTTTAACCATTCACACATTGAAGGACATCTGGGTTGTTTACATTTTTGTGCTATTATAATTTATGCCCTCGTAAATATTCATGTACAGGTTTTTCTGTGAAATTAAATCTCTATTTCTCTGGGATAAATGGCTAGGAGAGTACTTGCAGGACAATATGGTAGTACTTGTTTACTTTTTAAAGAAATTGCCAAATTTTTTTCCATGGTGGCTTTACCATTTTAAATCTCCACCAGCAATGTATGAGTGATTCAATTTCTCTGTATCCTCACTAGCATTTGGTATTGTCATTATTTTTTATTTTAGACATTCTGATTGGTACATAGTGACATTTCACTGTGGTTTTAATTTGCATTTCCCTAATGTTTAATTATATTGAACATCTTTTCATGTGATTATTTGTTGTCTGTATACCTTCTTTAGTGAAATATCTCTTCATATCTTTTGCCCATGTTCTAATTGGATTGTTTGTCTTTTTATTGGTGAGTTTTGAGAGTGTTTATCAATTCTTCTGTTTATGGATTATGCTTTTGGAGTCAAGTTTAAGAACTCTTTGCCTAGCCATAGATTTTGAAGATTTTATCCTCTGTTTCTTTATAAAAATTTTATAGATTTATATTTTACATTTAAGTCCGTGATCCATTTTGAGTTAATTTTTATATAAGGCATGAGGTTGAGTTTGAGATTCAATTTTTTTGTTTATGAATTCCCAATTGCTCCAACACCATTTGTTGAAAGAGCTAGACTTCCTCTATGGAATTGCTTTTTCAACTTTGTAAAAAATCAGTTGGGCAGGGAAGAGGATGTGGCTCAAGCGATTGAGCTCCCACCTACCACTCGGGAGGTACCAGGTTCAGTTCCCCATGTCTCCTGGAGAAGAAAAGTAAGACAGCAAGCTGGCGCAACAGGCTGACACAGCAAGCTGATGCAACAAGATGAAGCAATAAAGAGACACAAAGAGGAAAGACAATGAGAGACACAACAAACCAGGGAGCTAAGGTGGCTCAAGTGATTGAACACCTCTCTCCCGCATGGGTGGGCCCAGGTTTGTTTCCCGGTGCCTCCTAAAGAGAAGACACAGAGAGCACACAGCAAATGGACACAGAGAGTAGACAGTGAGCACAAAACAACAAGGGGGGTGGGGAATAAATAAAAATAAAATAAAATTTTAAAAGGAAATCAGTTGGACATATTTTTGAGCATCTACTGCTGCCTTCTCTATTCTGTTACATTTCTATCCCTCTGCCAATATCACAGTCTTTATTACTGTAGCAATATAATAAATTTTGCATTGTATAGGCCAATTCCTCCCACTTTATTCCTCTTTTTCAAAATTGTGTTAGTTATTCTAGCTTTTTTTCCTTTCCATATAAAATTTCTGAATGATCTAGACTTAGTACCTGCAAAAAATCTTGATAGGAGTTTGATAAAAATTGCCTTAATTGTGTACAACTTCGGAGAAAATTGGTATATTTGCTATGTATGAGTCTTCCAATCCATGAACACAAAGGTTATCTGTGTCTAGTTTTGCTATCCAGTTTAAACTAGTTTCATAAAATGATTTGGGTAGTGGTCTCTCCTCTTCTATTTTCTTGAAGAGCTTATGTAGAATTAGTGTTGATTCTTCTTTAAACAATTGGTAGAATTCTCCAGGGAAATCATCTGGGTTTGGGGCTTTCTTTTTTGGCAGTTTTAAATTTATGAATAACATTCCTTTAATAACTATAGAACTATTAAAATTATCTATTTTATATTGAGTGAGTTGTTGTAGTTTGTGTTTATTGAGGAAGTGGTCCACTTCATCCATGGGTGTCAAATTTATGAGTGTAGAGTTCTTTGTAGTATTCCATTATTATGCTTTTGGTATCCACAGGATCTTAGTAACATCTTATTTTATTTTTTATAGTGGTAATTTGTGTCATCTTTCTCTTTGTCAGTCTTGCTAGAGGTTGTCAATGTTACTGATTTTTTTAAATCAGTTATTTGTTTCATTGATTTTTCACATTGTTTTTCTCTTTTCAATTTCATTGATTTCTGCTTTAATCTTTATTATTTCCTTCTTTCTTCTTGCCTTAGGTGTATTTATTTTATCAATTATATTGATACATATTAATAAAGCATAAATCCACCCAAAATGTACAACCAATGATATTCAGTGTAATCACATATTTGTGCATTCATCACTTCAATCACTCTTAGAGCACTTTCATTATTTCAATAATAATAATAAACAAAAAACAAACAAAACTCATCACCTCTCAATCTCTCTATGCTTCCCCTGCTGTACATAGCTGCTATTCTTTTTCCTTCTCTCTAGTGTATTTGTGCTTATATTTTGTAAAAACAGTCTTATATATGCAATATCAACCATATTCCTGTTGTACATGAGGTTTTACTATCTTATACAGTCCCATGTTATGTTTTTAGCTTTCCTTCTAGTAATATACATGACCTTAGACTTTCCTTTTCAACCACTGTTACACACATATAATAGCTCTGCTAGTTACAAACACCATGATATGCTTTCACCATTTCTATTCATTTCCAAAGATTTACAAAAAAACCTTTTTACTAATTCTGCACAGATTAACCCTCAGCTTTCCATTCTCTACCCTCATTCTATTTTCTGGTGATCTATATTCTAATTATTAACTCTGTGAGTTTACACAATGTATTTAATTAATAATAGTCAAATCATACAGTATTTGTCCTTTTGTGTCTGGCTTGCTTCACTCAACATAATGTCCTCTAGGTTCATCTGTGTTGTCATATGCTTCATGACTTCAATTTTTTATTACTGCTGCATAATATTCTATCATGTGTATACACCACAATTTGTTTATCCATTTATCGGTTAATGGATACCTGGGTTGTTTCCAACTTTGGGCAATCATGAATAATGCCACTATGAACATCAGTGTGCAGATGTCTGTTCATGTCTCTGCTCTTAGTTCTTCTGGGTATATACTTTAGGTGTACTTTGCTCTTTTTTTTTCTAGGTTCTTGAGTTGGATGCTTAGATTATTGATTGGAGACTTTTTCTCTTTTCTAATGTATACATTTGTGCAATAAACTTCCCTCTCAGCACAGCTTCCATAAATTTTGATATGTTGTATTTTCATTTTCTTTCATTTCAATGTATTTTTTTATTTCCCTTAAAAGCTCCTCTTTGACCCATGGATTATTTGGAAGTGTGTTGTTTAGTTTCCAAATATTTGGAGAGTTTCCTGTTATCATTCTGTTATTGATTTCTGATTGGATTCCATTATGGTTGGAGAACACACTTTTTTATTTCAATGCTTTTAAATTTCTTGAGGTTTGTTTTATGGCCCAGAATATGGTCTATGATGGTATATGATCCATGGATTCTTGAAAAGAATGTGTATTCTGCTGTTATTGGCTGAAGTGTTCTATACATATTTATTAGATCCTGTTGGCTGATGATATTGTTGACTTCTATATCCTTGCTGATTTTCTATCTAGTTGTTCTATCAAGTGTTGAGGGAGAGGTATTAAAGTCTCCAACTGTAATTGTGGATTTGTCTATTTTTCCTTTCTGTTCTATCAGATTTTGCTTCATATGGTTTGCAGCTCTGTTGTTTTGTGCATACACATTTAGGATTTCTCTTTCTTCTTGGTGGATTGACCCTTTTATCATTATATAATGTCCCTTTCTACCTCTAGTAACCTTCTTTGTACTAAAATCTACTTATCTGATATTAATAGAGCCACTCCTGCTTTCCTCTGAAAAATGTTTTTGTGACTTTTTTTCTCTCCTTCTACTTATTTTGCTATCTATATCTTTATATTTGATATAAGTTTCTTGTAGGCAGTATATAGTTGGGTCATGCTTTTTAATCCACTCTACCTACCTTTATCTTTTAGACCATTTACATTTAATGTGATTATGGATATGTAGGGGTTAGACCTGCCATTTTAATTTGTTTTCTGTCTGTTCTCTCTCTTTTTTGTTTCTCCATTTTCTTTTTCTTGCCTTCCTGTGGGTAGTTCAAAAAAATTTTTTTAAGAATTCCATTTTCATATATCTAAAATATATTAGATCTTTGGACAGCATTTTCAGTGGTTGCTCTAGGTACTACATATATGTACATAACTTATTACAATCTATGGGTCATTTTTTGTTTGTTTGTTTGTTTTTTTAGGAGGTACCAGGGATTGAACCCAGGACCTCATACATGGGAAGCAGGTGATCAACCACTGAGCTGTAACTGCTCCCCTACTGGTGTCATTTTCCCAGACTGAGTGAAGTATAGAAATCTTACCTCTCCTTATGTCCCTTTACCCACCCCTGTTTACAATATATATAGAGTCTGAAATATTTCTATATGTATAATTGTCCTCCCATGTTTATAACATATGTAATTATCTGAAATATTTCTTCTACATACACTTAAAACCACATCAGACAGTGTTATATTTTTGCTTCAACTGTCAAACAAAATTTAGAAAACTTAAGAAGAGAAGAAAACCTATTGCATTTACTCATATTTTTGCCTACTGAGCTATTTCTTCCTTTCTGATGTTCCAGGGTTCCTTCTTTTATGTTTGCCTTTCTGAGAAAAAATCCTTTAGCTATTCTTTTTGGGTAAGTTGGCTGTGTTTGCTTTATATATAATACTCAGGGTTTTTTGCTGTACTTAGCAAGAAGAATAGGGAAAAGTGCGTCTACTCCATGTTCCTGGAAGTGGAAGTCTTAAAATAGATATTTTAACCTCTCTAAAGTTGGAAGCTGTCTTTCAATTGCTATTGGTAAAGCTGCAGCCATAACCTAGTTGTTTTTGTCTCCACATGTGCATCTTTGATCATAGCTATTAATATTGTGTCATTTTGATTGAGTTGTGTAATTGACTGAGCAAAGCCTTAGCATTTAAGGAAAAGGAATTCACAGACATGGGAGGTTTCTCTCAAAGAAACTTGAAGGGAGAAGATTTCTCTTGGGCCAGAAAATGATTCCCACAGTGCAAAGAGAAAAAGAGAGGGAAGCGGGTGTGGCTCAATCAATAGAGCTCCCGTTTACCACATGGGAGGCCCCGGGTTCACTTCCCGGGGCCTCCTTGTGAGGGCAGGCCGGCCTGCGCCACGAGGTGGGCTGATGCAGCAAGACCTCACAGCAAGGGGGAGATAAGCAGACACAGAAAAAACACACAGCAAATGGACACAGCAAACACAAGCAGCAAGAGGGGGATAAATAAATAAATAAATCTTTAAAAAAAAAAAGAGAGAGAGAAAAAGAGAAAGAAGTAGAAAAAGCTAAATGTCATCTAGAATAGTCCTTCACGAACCCCCCATAACCCATCAAGTATATTAGGTCTTGATGCATTTCGTGGACTTGTATATTAACAGTTAGAGATAAGCTTACTAGAAAATGTGATGATGTGATTATTATTTCTGGTATCATGACCGAACAACAGCAACCCTCGACATTTCAGTCAACAAATCATTTAAAGGCCATTTGAGGAATAAGTATGAGCCCTCGAAGTTGTCAAAAATCTTCCATTGATAATTTCTGGTAAGATCAATAAAGTGTAAGTATCAAAATTTGCAGAACGGGTGTCAGTATCTTGGAAGAAAATAGAGACAATAGTGGAGCTCTCTCTTAAATAATGCTACATCACCAATGCTGTGGATAGCAAAGGACAACTCTGTGGAAAATCATGGGTATCAATGACTCTGCTTTGAAAGTGATTCAAAAAGTTCAGACATTTACTATGATGAAGTTTTAGGAACACCTTAGTTTATATTCAGGAAAAATATATTCTTTTACTTAAACATACACAAGAGTGCTATCTGATGAAAATTATGCTTAAATAAGTCTAAAACAGGTCTTTCAATAAATATATAATTAAAATGCTAAGTAATAAGAATCATTGTGCTATTGTTTAATTAACATCATATTTTTCCCAGTGGTACATAAAATAATGATGTGTCTTGCAATCAATAGCATCTTAGATTGATTGACATTCTGTACTTAAGAATAACCTACCTCTCCATTTCTAGGCACATACCTCAAAGAATTGAAAACGGACTCGAACAGATATTTGTACATCAACATTTATAGCAACATTATTTACAATAACCAAAAGGTGGAAATAACCCAGTGTCCATCAGCAGATGAATGGATTAATAAAATGTGGTATACACATACAGCAGACTTTGATTCAGCCATAAAAACAAATGAAGTTCTGATAGATGCTACTACATGGATGAACCTTGAAGACATTATGCTTAGCAAAATAAGGACAAGCATTGTATGATTCCACTTATATGAAATATCTAGAATGTGCAAATTTGTACAGACAAAATGCTGATTAGAGGTTGCCAGAAGGGGAGAATGGGGAGTTATTGCTTAAAGAGTATAGTTTCTATTTTTGGTGATGGAAAAAGTTTGGTAATGGATAGTGGTTGTGTTAGCACAAAGTTGTGAATGTAATTAATACCACTGAATTGTATACTTAAAAATAGTTAAAATGGAATCTTTTGTGTCAAATATGTTGCTACAATAGAAAAAGAAGAACCTACCTCATAGGGTGATCATGATAATTAAATGAGTTAACACACTTAAACCACTTAAAACACTGTATGTTCCATAGTAACTATTCTATAAATGTTATTATTACTTTTAAGTAACTAGCAATGTTGTTCTGCACCTTGGCAGAGAGGTAAGGGTTACAGAAAAGAAACTTGGAAGTTGTAGCAGTTTGATATTATTTATGAATTCCAAAAATAGATACTGAATTGTGTTTGTAAACTGGTCTGTTCCTCTGGACATATTAGATTGTATTAGAACCAGAGGTTTCACTTTTACTTTATTAAATCAGGATTAAGGCTTTTATTTGACCAGGTCATTAGAGCGACTGGGTTTGAGTCCCCGCCCACCCTACCCCCCTTTGTGAGCTATGTAAATGGATGCTCAATCAAAGACAGGGACAAAGAAAGAGAACACGGAAGCAGGAAGAGAGAGTGCTCCATAGACACAGCCCTGGCAAGAGAGATGAGCCTGAGAGTTTACCGCTGACCTTGTGGAGAGAACAGAGCAGCTGAGCTGGAAAGAATCAAGCCCTGGGGAGAGAAATGAGCCTTATGCTAACCTACAGCTGAGATCGGAAGAAGGTGGGACCACGGAACCTTAGGAGGAAAAGGAAGGCTCAACCCTCACAGAGACCAGCAGCCATCTTGCTCCAACACGTGGCAACAGACTTTGGTGAGGGAAGTAACTTACTCTTTATGGCCTTGTGACTGTAAGCTTCTACCCCAAATAAATACCCTTTTTAAAAGCCAACAGATCAGAAGTCATCAACATATAGATGTTAATGGAATCCAATGGAATAGATGAGATCACTCAGGGAGAGAATGTAGAATAGGAAGATAAGAGAATCAAGCTCAAAATCACAGGCATACCAAGAAATAGACTGAGGAAATAGCAACCGTGAAGACGATTGAGAAAAAGCCTTGCAAGGCATAAAATAAGAGAACAAATGCTGAAAAGATAGGAGTCGTAGTCCAAAAGGAAAGCAGTAGAATTTCATAAATCAGAGATGGGTGGTTCTGAATGATAACAAACTTCAGGGTGTGATCCTGGAAGAGGTTTGGGGAAGACTAGTAGAGACCAAGATCACTGGCCTACAAGAGATCAAGACATTGTGAGATAATGTTTCATGGGTCCTTGTATAGGCACTAAAGTAAGCTAAGCTGATGGCAGGATTTGGGATGGAGAGGAAGATAGTAATCACAAATTCCAAGTGTTCTAGGAAAGCAGAAGAGTCATGTGGAGGTTGGAAGATGGTGAGATGTGGCAACATAAAATTGTTATAAATTTACTTATGAATCCTCAGATTCTTAGAAGAAAGTTTTTAAAATGTGATAGACTAAATGCACAGCATTTCTATGGTGGTTTGAAGCTGTACCCCAGAAAAACATATTCTTAAATCTAATCCATTCTGTGGGTGTGAACCCATTTTAAGTAGGACCTTTAGATGAGGCTACTTCAGTGTAGCCTAGCCCAATCAGCATGGATCTTAATCTTACTACTGGAATCCTTTATAACCAGAAGAAATCCAAACACACAGAGAGAAAGACACAGGAAGCAAGAAGCTGAACAGGAACCCAGAAGAGAAGGGAGAGACCAGGAGACACTGCCATGTGCCTTGTCACGTGACAAGCTAAGGAGCAAAGATTGTCAGCAGCCAATTCCAGGATGCCAGTCTTCAGGAAGAAAGAATCGCCTGGATTTGAACTTTTTCCCAGCTTCAAATGGTGAGTGAATACATTCCTGTTGTTGAACCAACCCATTTCATGTCATTTGCTTGAGTAGCCTAGAAAATTAAAACACTTTCTAATAGTCATGTATTTTGGTACCTGGGGATTGAATCATGCCGCCCACAAAAGACAGGTTCAGGTCCAAACTCCTGTTCCTATGGGTCTGAACCCATTTGTAAATAGGGCTTTTGAAGATGTTATTAGTTAAGGACCAAGGATTGGCAGCCAGCCTCAGAATGCCACGGTCTTTGGGGAGGAAGCACCGCCTTGCTGCCACCTCGATTTTAGACTTCTCCTAGCCTCAATAAATTCCTATTGTTTAAGACAACTCATTGTATATTTGTTTTAGCGACCAAATGAGATTCTTGCAAATGAAATCATGGATGAAGCTGGAAAGACTTATCCAAGTATCTGGGTTTGAATGTGTCAAAACTCCACATAATTAATGTCTTGGATTTTTTCCTGTGTAAATGTAGATTCAACAAATAGCCCAGTAGCTCAATGAAAGTTATGACCATTATAAATGCCAAGATGAATGAAGATATATTTGTATACTGAGTAATAATGCCAGATAGTGGTTTATTGACTTGATGGCTGACATTTAAAAATATAGGGAAGAAGATAAATATATCACTTGAAACTCTAAGACCATTCTATACTTATGCTTCTACGCAATCTCTCATTTCTTTGCTTCTACGCAAAATTAAACAATAATGGGCTTGTAGAGAGGTAACAAGTTACATGGGTATGTCATAAATTAAGTTAACTCCAAACAGCAAAGCCAAAGAAGTAAATTCAACTTCGGCAATGATGTCTTGGCTCAGACACCAATAAACAGAGAAATGGTGATGGGTTAATCCTTGGCTTGTTATAGGCCAAAGTAGAGATACAGCCCTGATAGTTCCAGGAAGCAAACAAAAAAATATGCTTGTGTGAGGCATTCCTAATAAATAAATAGTGATGGCAAGGTCATGATAATAGGGACAAGTTAAATTATAGCATGAGGACCTAACCAAAGTTTAAAAATACCTTTATTTATAAGAATGATCATAACCACTCAAAGCTTACTAGGGGCTGGGGCAGGAGGGCTGGAGAGCTGTTGAACCTTAAATCCTCTTTTTAATAGGGAAGTGCTGGCTCTGGGACAGGCTAGAAGGCAGGTGACCTTAAGGAAGGTCTAACCATTGTATGTCCTTAGCATAAGGTACAGACAGTCAAATGAGAGATTTGGCCATTCCAGAAAGTTGCAATAAAAATTAAAGTTGAAAATAACACACTATTTAGTAAATGAATATTGAAGAAGACCCATAATGGTCTTCTTCATAATAACAGTCTTAAAAGCATAATAGAAGCCGTCTTAGGGTGGGGAGATTATTTTTCCCTACAAGAGTCATAAAGCATCCACTAAAAACATCATTTTTGGCCACGCAGGAATGAAAAGACTTCCATTATTATTAGTTTGAAAGAGAAAAGAAGACAAAACATGACTCTCAAGTTTTAAAAATAATACTGAATTCACTAATACAAGGAATAAAGTTAATTTTTTAAAACTTGCTGTATTAGGATCAGTTAAGGGAAAAAGAGAGAGGCGAGAAGAGAAAGAAGAGAAAAGAATGTGGCAGATTCAGTGATGGCTTTTCCTCCAGGACTCTGCTCCCCTACTCAGAGCCACATGAATACTTTTGGGGTCTTCCTGATCCACTCACCCCACAAACAGCCCCAATCGCTCCCTCTGTCACCCATCATCACACTTGTGTTAGTAAGAAAGAAAAAAGTTATTCCAAACCTTCTTCAGGAGCCTTTAACATCCAGTTACTAGTTCCCTCACCACGAGGCTTTCCTAAACACTGATTTTTTACTTTCCTGAGAAGTTCAAAGCTTTAAACAGGCTCTCATTTAACCCTCTCTACTCAGCATGTTTTCAACTTTTCACCATGCCTTTCTTTCTTCCCTCCTATCTCAGGAAGATTGGTGCCCTTTCTCATTTTCAAGCTTAATCCTTCCACCATTGTCCTGGAAAGTTCCTCTGTAGATTTATCCTTTCAAGCGGCACCTTTCTCTCTAAAAAATCAGGTTATATAAGAGAAGCAATAATAGTGTATAACATTGGCATGGTATTTTTAGTATATAAAACACTTTTGTGTACATAATTTCATTTGAACCCTCACAACCAGCCTGTGAAATAGGTAGTGTTGTTTTCCCACTTTCATTTCTCTGAGACGAAAGGTGATTTTCCAACCTTCACACTGTAATGAGTGGCAGAGTGAGGACTCAAACTCAAGCCTTCCGGTTTTAGGGCCAGCTCTCCAGCCAAGCTCCCTCTTCCTTGGAATCACTACAGCAGAGCTTCCCAGCTGGAGGGTACACACAGACTTTCCCGGCTGGTTTGGAGGCATGCTGTGCCGTCACAGAGGCCCTGCAGGGGGCGTCAGGCTGGTCTTCTCCTGCCAAGGGCAGTCTCACCGATTGGCTCCAGATGTCTTACAAATTTGAGCATTTCCACATGTGCCATAACTTGAACTAGGTTGGGAAGTACCAGCATGACCAATAGCCATGGTTTGCCCAGAACTGTCCTGGTTTTAGCACTGAAAGTTTAGTGTCCCAGGAAATCTCTCATCCTGGATCAAGCAGGACTCTTGGTTACCCTAGCAAGTGTTAACCTGAAGTTCTGTCTGCATCCCTCTGAAAAGGCTTCTCATACCCTGCCTTTTATAACTGTGCTTCAGATTCACACAGTACACATTTACTGAGACCCTACTAAAGTCAAGGGAACTATGCCAGGCACCAGTATATTACGATGAACAATCTATGTCCCTGCTGTCAATGTGCTTGCAGTCAAGCGAGGAAGACAATATATATTCAAATGAGTATAACACAAAGTGAAATGTGATTTCAAAAAAGAGAAAGAAAGAAAACCTAAGTATTTTAATAACCAAAGGAGGAGAAAGCTTCAGGAAGCAGAGGGTGACCAAAAGAATCAAATGCAAAGGGAAATTTCAGAAGGATGAAGACCAAGAAGAACCCACTGGATTTGATGCCTAGAAATAATGAGGGAGCAATACAACTAAAGGGGTGAAGGGGCAGAAATTAGCACATAGTGAGAAATGGCAGCTAGGGTCAGCCTATGAAACCTAAGTCAGAAGACTTCTAGTTTCGATCATGAATGAGTAATTGGTACCATGCTAGCTTCCCACCATAAACAATTAGAAAACTGGCCAAAGTATCTGAATCAACATCAGACATTAGACAATTGAACAACCACCATCCCTGAAAGAAGGGAAATAAAAGAAGTGAGTCCAATAAGAGCTCCAGCTTTCTGCCTGGAGGCATTTCCTTTCCCCAGCTTAGGGAGAGGAACCCAAGCATATTAGTCAGGGTGCTCCAGAGAAACAGAACCAACAAGACACATATATGTGATTTATTATAAGGAATTGGCTCATGTGGTTATGGAGGTTGGCAAGTCTGAACTTTCTAGGGCAGGCTGCAGTTGGAAACTCCAATTAAGGTGATGTTGAAGTCCTTAGTCCAAATCTCTCAGGGGAAGCTGGCTGGCTAGAAATTCCAGTAAGAGCCAATGATGAAATTGAGGCAGAAATTCCTCTTCTGGCCCTGAAATTCTCAGTTCTGGCTTAAGACTGATTGGATGAGGAGACCCTCCATGATGCTGAGGGCAATCTCATTGTTGATTGTAGATGCAATGTGTTGATTATAGCTGCAAATCCCATCGACGAAATACCCTCACAGCAACAAGCAAGCCAGTGCTTGATCAAGCAGCTGGACACCATAACCTGGCCAAGCTGACATGTGAAATTAATCATCACACCAAGTAAAGCACAGTGATTACCCTGATCTGAGGAAATGAAGATCAGAGTTCAGGAAGGCGGCCTTTTTACTGCTCTTCCTTACTTTGCACAAATCACCACCTGACAACTATAAATTTTTGTTGTTGTTGCTGTTATTCTTGGTTACCCTGTATCCCCCTCCCTAGAATATAATATTCATGAGGCTGGGCAGAGATGCTGTTTATTTTATTCACTGATGTTTCCTTAAAACAGTTTATGTAGTAGGTGCTCAATAAATATTTTTGAATGATTGAAACAAAAAGGGAGTGGGTAACAAGGAAATAATTTAGAAAATATAGACAACTCCCTCAAGACATTGATAGGTGAGAGGAAAGGAGAGATAAGTTCAAACCACAAAAATACAGTACAGATTAGTAAAGCATAGAGAAAGAGCATATACAATACATGAACATGTTAGAGATAGCCAGTTTGCATAAGGATGTCATGCTGACGGCCTGTAACCTCTAAAGATCCCTCTAAAGACTGGAGTTTGAGATGTTCAGTAGGGGTGAAATTGTGGAAGAGTTGGAAAGATAGACTGTTATGACTAGAGAGAAATTTCACAACCCAAGATTGTTTGGGTTGTCTGTCACTGTGTGACAAACCACCCCACACTTAGTAGTTTAACACCACAAAAATTTACCGTTTCTCAAATTTTTGAAATCTGGGTTGGAGAATGTGCAAAATGATTTTTTCACTTGTATGTCTGGAGCCTCATCTGGGATTGCTGGAGCCTCATCTGGGATTGCTGGAACCTCATGCGGGATAGCTGTAACAACTGGGAGCTAGTCAGGCCTCTCTCTCTGTCTCTCTCTGGTCTCACATGGTTGGCTTGGAATTCCTCACAGCATGGTGTCCCTCAAGGTAAGCAAACTCCTTATACGATATCAGATCTCCCAAAGGAAGGAAGCAGAAACTGCCAGTTCTCTTAAATCGTGGGCTCGGCAATCTCAGATACCACTACTGCACATTGTACTGGTCAAAGCAAGTCACAAGACTGGCTCAGATTACAAGGGAGAGGAAAAAATTCTCCTCCTTGATGTGTGGGGCATCATGAGTGTAAAGGGAGGAGAAAACTGTTAGGAACCATTTCTGGAAGTTATCTACCTCAAAAGCTTAGAAAAGGGCAATTCTAAATGACAAAGAGGTTAAGGGGAGGTGATGCCAGTGGCCCAGTAGAATAGAATGTGGATTAATGTTCCTAGAGTCTAACAGGGCAAGAAACCAAAGAGTTGTATCATTTATATGAGTACCAGAATATCAGTGGATTTTGGCAGATGCTGAAGTCATTGAGGAAGATGGATGTGTGCTCTGCAAGATGAGAGATGATGGTGCAAAGATGGAGAGAGGCTGGCATAGGGGGGTTGTGGACTTCAGAAGATAGGTAGTAGAACTGTTGTCTGGAATTAGCTGAGTCCAGGAAGGGGACCCTATTCTCCTCAGCCCATGAGTAAGAAAATTGGCTTCTGTTGGATAATGTTGGTAAGAGAACAGAAATCCAGGTTTCAGTTAAGTTGATGAAATAGGGGATCAAATTAAAAAGATAAAAGAGATAGTGGGATACCACATGGGAAAGGGCAGGTGGTAGACAGATGCAACTGGGAAAAATGTAGTGCTGAAATCCTGCTAATGGATATGGGAATGGTGATTTGCTGAGAGAGTTGTGTCTAGTATCAGAGGGCTATCAGGATGGAGGAAGTTGAGCTATAGCAAGTAGGATAGAATGTCATTCATTCATTGGTAGGGGGAGGAGAAGGTGGATGTTAGCTGAATTATCCAGATAGGTTATCAAAGTCTTCTGCTTCTGAATTTGCAATCATCACTTCATATCCTTAGCTTCCTTTTGGTTGATGCTGAGGGTAGGGATAAAGGGTAGAGGACAGGTAAGAAAGTAAAGACAAGGAAGGTTTGTCTCAGAGAAGACTTATTGAGCTGAATAACAGAAGTTCATGTCATGATCTCAGGCTATAAAATCCATGTCTAAAATTTTAAGCACCATTTTTTCCCTAAGGAGAAGAAAATCAGTATTTAGAGTATAGATCTGGACAATTAATTAAAGATGCATGCTCTCTCTGTGTTTTAAGTGAAGGAAGAAGGCATAAGAAGTAAAACATGTGGCATTTTAGTTGGCCAAAAGGAAGCAGAACTAATGTAGCATCATATCAAGGGCATTTTGTTGTTGTTGTTACACACTTGAGCCAAAGGATTTCCAAGCATTTTACACACATGTTGCTCTCTTACTGTGCAAGATAGGTCAACAGGAAGCAAAACTCCCAATCCTGCATCCTTTGCTCTCAAAAAGGAACACACTTACTGCATTTTTATTTGTTTTTCTGTTGTTTTACAATGATGCTTTAAGTTTGGTACAGAAAGCACAACTTTTTTATTAGGAAAAAAAGAAGATGACAATGACATAGGGTGGTGGTAGTTTGAATTGAATGAAATTTTTTTTCATTTATTTCGTTTTGCATTTTCCTTTTTCCTCTACAGAAGCAAAATACTTCAATTATGGCTCAATGGAACTTGTTACTCAATGGGAACAGCCCATTCATAGTGCTGAAGGAAAGGACATAGGAACATTTGTCTGTTTGATCTGGTCTAAGTGGCATTCTACCTTAGAGCAGGTGGAGAGGTGAGCAGACCTCTCAGCTCTGCACAGTCTATGATTCGATGCACTTTCCATAAACTTCAGTGATACATTCTCCCTCCTCTGACCCCAACACCTTCTGGCAAGTGTGGAGCATGGCGAGATTGCTCTGGTGAGTGGGCTGTGACTTATAGGGAGGCTCAGGGAGCATTTGGAATCCCCTCAGGATTACATAAAACAAAAGACATCTACCAAGCTCTCTTGCCTAACACTTATATGCAGGTGGAAAATCATCTAGCATTTACCCAGTTTCTCTGGGCTCAAAAGTGACGGGCTTAAGATAATCCAGTCAGAAAGCGATGGTAGAAAACCCACCACCTCCTCCTATATAGCAGCTTCCCCAGGGCACGGGTTCCTCCCCTTTCATGAAGAAAGATAATTCACTCCCCACCCACACCCATTGCTCAGGCCAAAGCTGGGCTAATTGAGTTAATATCCTGCGTCTTTCCTTTTCTTAAATGTTTTCAACAAAATGAACCAGCCCCACCCCTTCATTCCTTAGATCATGAAAATTGCTTACGTAACAGGATACAAGAATTGTGAGAAGAGAATCTCTAATTTTCCTCCACATTTGCTAATGATCTTTTTGCATTGTCCCTAGGGAACCCAATACTTAGCATACTTTGCCTGCAACCTCTTAGTTCAAAGTCCAGGCCTTTTATGCCAAACCAATCCATTACACTTTCTTTCTGGAGCCAAGAGTAGTGGACAATTTTTTTTGGCCACTCAGCATCCATACACCCTGCTTTCCTGTAACTGCTGCTAGAGGAGCCCGTTCCACTCATTGTTGGTTCCTGTGGCTCAGGGGCATCCCACTGCCCTCTCCCATGCCAGGATTCACTCTATGAGATGACCCAGGCCAAAAATGGTCAGTGTAGCATCACATTCATCCTAAGCACTTGACTGAGTCAAAGGTAAATGAATGGCCAAATCAGAGCCAGGGAGACACAGTGAGACTTAGCAGACGCTTTGGGGATAGAAACCTTCTTTCTTTCCCGGCTGGATTTGAGTAAGTAGAGGTTAGAGCTGTGTCTCCGTATTACTACAGTATAGAGGTTGGGCTGAACGCCACCCCAGCAGAAAGAGGAGCTGAGAAAGAGAGAAAAACCAAGCCCCATGATGCTGTTAGACCATTGAATCCTGGAAGGCCTTTAAACAAGCCTATCCTTGAATTTTTCAAAGTGGGAGTCAATAAGTCTCTATTTTCCTTGAGAGAATTTTGCAATCAAAAGAGTCATACCTGCTACACCAAGCATCATCCTAGAGACCTGTTTCTAGATGCCTGCTGTGTTTATAAGCTCTCTCCTGTGCATGCTGAAATGATTCTCCTACTCTCCAACAAATTTCCCGTGGGTAATGGGGAAGGGCTTCTTATTCTGTTGAAGCCATCCTCATTAATTCTGGGCAATCTAGTGTTGAAGTATACACTCTCTTTACACTTCTACAAAGTCTTCTGTATCTTTCTCTTCTTGTTATTCATTTACTCTTTTTATTCAGCAAAAATTTACTGAGTGCTTAGTATGTGCACTGAGAAGCCACGGGGCCTGCAAAGCCTCAGCCTCAGCAAATACGCACAATTGCAGAACAAGGTGGTATGCACTAAGATAGGAAAATGTAAAAAGTGATGGAGAACAGAGGCGGCCTGGCTGTAGAGCTGGGGGCTTCCAGTATGTCTCAGATCTTTCTAGGATCTTCCATAAGTTTGGGTATTTGAGCAGGAAGTATTTTCCTTCTTCCTTTATACTCACTTTTCATTCTTTTATGTACTAGAACATGATGGTTTTGGAATATAGAAGCAATATTCCAGGTGCAAACTCATTCAGCATTGAACAAACATTTCTGAGCACCAGCTGTGTGCCTGACACTGTCCTGCACCCTGGGGATGCAATATCCCAAATCCTAGTTGGAGAGACAGACGACAAACAGCCAAAACATAAATAAATATCTAATGTAATAAAGGTGATAAGAGAAAGACCCACCGACAAGATCCCATTTTTGCAGAAACATGAATTAATGAAGTTGTAAGTCCTGTGACTATCTGGGAAAAAAGCATTTCACTCAGAGGGAGCGGTAAGTGCAAAGTCCTAGACAGGGCCGACCTCTCCACCAGGTGCAGGAAGCATGGGGCTGAGGGCTCCTGGTACTTTTAGGGGCCCCCAAATGTGTTTTTAATTTTGTTTGTATAAATCAGAAGAAAAAATGAACTTTTATGTTAAGGAAAATGTCTTAATATATAATAGCAGTACATTCATCTTTATACCAATGTAATAATAAAAAATGATTTTTAATATGGAAGAACAGGCCTACAACAGTCACCATCCGGTGCTGGATCCTGGAAAAGGAAAAAGCTCAGGCTTTTGGAAGAAGTGCAAGACTATGGGACCAGAGAGGAGTTAGAGAGGAGGAGGGTGGCAGGAGATGATTCGCAGAGGAAGGCCAGGGCACAAGGCAGGTTGAGCCTCAGGCCCTGGCAAGAGGTTGGGGATAGGGGGACAGGTAGCTGAAGGGGAAATAGAGGAGCAAAGAGAAATTAGAGTGCTCAGAACTGTTTACACTGCTGAAGCCCTCCATCGGAACATTGAATGTTTCTGGCCTCTTGGCAGCAAGGTACTTATACTGACTTGTTAATTTTCCACCAGTATACATGAGCAACTGCGTGTGGGCTACCAACTCTCACCTGAGTCTTGAGATCAGCTTCTTTCACATCTCATCTTGCTGTTTTCCTTCTGACCTTCCAACCTGCTCCATGGAAGGGTAGAATAACAGTTTAGAATGATGGCGGAGCACTTTGCAATATTCGAATGCCATAAAAATGTGTATTGTTGCCATTATGGTTAATAATAGTGATAATGCTTCTGTCCACGGATGGACTTTGGCTTAGAGACAAATGACCGTTTCTGCTGGCTCACCTACCTGGTGTTCATATGCAGCACAATCAGGAATCTCTCAGCCACAACCAATATTTCAAGAAGGATTTGTCACACTGTGGTGTGAACTCATAAAGTTTATGACACTGCTTGTAGCTGCTCATTTACTAATACCAGTGATATTTAAAGCTCTTAATAGTGAAGGCCTGAGCCACTTGCTGGATCGCCCCTTTGCTGTCCTACATCCTGTTGAGACAATTGAGGTCATCTCCCATTCTCTATTGTGCAGACTCATATTTAACATGACCTCGTGGAACTGGAGCCTGAGCTGGCAAGCTGGGAACTCCCAGCATCCCCCAGATCTGTTCAAGGTCCTTTGCAAAGCTAGCCCTTTGAGCAAGGAAGCCTTTCTTTCCGCCTCCCTTCTTAGAAGGAAATAAGTCGGGATGCCTTAAAGTCTGTGAGGTCAAAAGGGCTCACGGATTTTGTCAGATCTTCTTTAGGAAGTCACTTTATATTGCATGCTTCCATATGGGCAAATATTAAATTAGAAATCATATAAAAGGGACCCCATATTTTAGGGATGGGGAGGGCTTTGCAAGAAGGAGGACAATTGGTTTTATTGATGTCTAAGGGTGGGAAAGGGCCCTATTGGAATGCCTGGAGTCCCAAATTTTAATCTTGTAAGACTACATTTACCTTTCTGTCAGTAAAAGTGGTGGCAAGGTGTAAAGGGAGAAAAAGGAGTTTTGTTTCAGCATCTTTCAGTGTCTTTCCATTTTGAGCCTGATCTGATTTCTAACAGACGCATCCTCCAGACGGAAAAGTCCACAGATGAACCAGAAAGCCCCCCATGGGGCCTTTTTCAACTACAGGTTGATTCTCAGTGGAAATTCAAATCCATCCATGCTGCCGTCCCAGAATTCAGGAAGAAATTAAAGCATTAGTGATAGATCGGCTCTGAAGATGTCTGATCAGGGAATAGCAGGCCGGGCTGTCTCCTTTTCTCTGCATCCTTCCTTTAGGTTATCCATCATTTGCAAATAAGTGAGCCATGCTAGAGATGCCACCATCTCTCAGGACCCCAAAGAAAATGAGATGAGTCATGCAATCAGAGGAAGCCTCCCAAAAGTTTATCAACAGCAGGAGAAGTAATCTTCCTGCTCCTCTTTGCGTGCGCGCGCGCACACACACACACACACACACACACACACACAGTGTTATGGCCTAGGAGCAGGACACATGGAGCCTGGTAGGCCTCCAGAGAAGAGCAGCGAGGATGCAGGAGAGAAGACTGAGACGTGCCGGGGCTGCTCCCTGCCAGTGTCTGAGACTCATTGTGTGGAAGAGCAGACCTACACTACCTGGCTTCAGCAGGCAAAGAGCAGGGGGGAAATGCCAGGTTTTGAATGCCTCTAAGAAAGGATGATCTTACAATGAGCCCTCTCCAACAAGTATTGGACCCTGGAGGAGGTGAGTTCCCCAGAACTAGGGATGATCAAGTCAGGGGTTAGACTCCATTAGTCCTAACCCACTTCAAAGTTGAGAAACTATGAATCTGTGACATACAATGACGGTTGAGGGCCTTTTATTTTTATTTTTATTTTTTTGGACTGATGTACATAAGAACAATTTCTGAATTGCAATGATCTATTAGTAGTTATGTATATATTAAGGGGAGATTTGACCTACAGATGTGTTTGGTTTAGTATATTTGTTCTCAAACTTGGAGATTTCCTAATAAAATGCAGATTTCCTGCTTCTTTTGAAAGATGGGCAGACACGGTAACAAGGGGTCCACAGTCCACAATCCACAGTCCACAGTCCATGCAGTGGAGAAACAGGAGGTGCCCTCACTGCTCTGTTCAGGTGTCCAACCCCCTCCCACCCCAGTCCTGCCGTCCATTTAGACAAGCTACCAATTATACGCTAATTGTGAATTTAAGTGATTTATGTATATACAGAGCTTTCAATAAGAGACAAGCACTTTGACCAAAGCATCTGAAATAGGAGAATGTTATCACATTTATAATTTTTTCAAATGTTCACATGCTCAATTGTTTTGTTGATTTTTTAAACAAAAGTAACTGGATAAAGTCTTAGGTGTCACCCTTAGAACCTTTTACAAAAATATTCATGACTTGTTGCTGTATTTGTTCCATGAGAGCAGGGACATTGCTCTTTTTACATACCATATACCCAAAGCCTGTTTCGTACAGAACAATATTATCCATTACTATGCATGTCATGTTGTTGTTATTATTATAGTTAAGTATTGAGTATAAATTGTATTGAGTTGAATGCAGTCGTCCAACATAATAACTAATAGGGTAGCATAGATATTTAAAATAGCGTGTGATTAAAAGCATTCATTCAAAGCACAAAGAGACAATTAGATTTTAGTCCTTTAAAGGGTAAGATTCCAACCCAAGATTTGGTTAAACATTGCCAAAATTTGAATATGTGGGTTTTGTTGTGGGGGTTTTTTGTTTTGTTTTGTTTGGTGTAAAATAATTTTCTGAATTCAAAGGAAATCTTAGCTTATAAAATAAACTTTGTTTTGTTTTTGATGTTTTTTTGCTACTTTCTTTTTTTTAAATTGTGTTTGCCTGTTTGTTCGTTTGCTTTGGACAGTGCGAGAAGTGTTAAAAGGGAAGGGGTACTATTCATTCAGAACTATACCTCCCTTAGGACTATAATGCACACTTGAAAGCAGTCCAGTGTGAGTTATGATTTATGTCAGACAAATGCCAAATAATTCTGGATCATTTATTTTGTTCTGGGGAGGGTGGAATAGGTGGATTAAAATAAGTCAAATCATGAAAACTTCAATAAATGTTTTCTAACTGAAATTTTAGGCTTTGGGGATGCACGCCACAATGCCTAAAATTCCTGCTATTTCAGTCCCTACTCAGAGTTTAAGCATGGGTAATCCAGAAAGAAGAGAAAACATATTCAAATGCCTAATGTTTCTCAAACTTTTCCTCTAGTAGCCAAAGAAAATGAAAATTTATACTCTGGGAATCAAGGGATAGAGCCTGAAAAAGTTTCAGGGCAAAATTTCTTTGAGACCTTGCATTTTGACTTAAAATTCATGGAGGGTTTGAACCTCATGGCATAAACCAGGCCATAAAGCAGCCGCATAATAGTTACTGTGCTTAGGGCTTTATGTGCAAGATTCACTTAAATTCCACACCAATCTCATGGGGTAAGTATAATACCATCATTATCACCTTTTGAAAATGAGAAAAATCAAGGCACATGGTACATCCATATATATCTTAATAAAAGCATGTTTTAAATTATTGAAAGTTAAATTACTTCATTTCTCCCAACAAAAATTTGAGTGAACTGAGAATTCCAGAAAGATGGCCATATTTATTCTGTGATGCTTTGTACTTTCAGTGTACTTTATATACATCCCTATATGAAACACATGGTGACAAGCTGTTTGTACTATTGAAGACATTGGCATTGGCATTGGCATTGGGTAGCTAATTTACTTATTGTCATTATTATTATTTTTTAAATCAGAAATTATAACAGTAGTACATGTACCATTGTTGAAAACTTGGAAAATAAAAGAGAAATAATGAAACATACTCATGAGCCCATTGTCTGTCATTTTAGGGGGACTAAAAGCATGAGGTAAGGAGGCCCTGGCAAGTGGGAAAAAAAAAAAAAAAAGAACAGTTGTATTTTGAATGAAGAAAGAGTATGGGGCCCCAAACATCATGAGAGGGTAGTTTGGGTAAGGCACCAGAGCGGAAGTTTTGGGATGTTAAAAGGAATAGAGCTGGTGAGAATACAAATGGGTATCAAACAAGCTCTGAGTGGGAATAGGAGAAAGAACAGAGGAGAAAGCAAGATATGGTCTTGGAGAAAAACTTAGCCAATTTTCTTGTCCTTAATTTGTTCAGGATAACCTAATTGGTTATCCCTAATTTGTTGAGAGCATGGAACTGAGGTGGTGCTAGATCCTGATGGTACTAAGGCTTTTCTTTGGGACCTGATTATGCTTGGCCACTTTTTCGTCATCATTTTCTTATGTGCTTAGTAATGGGCTGGGGCCTATTATTACTCTCACATAGCCCCATTCCTAGTTATCAGAATTTCTGGTGAGTCTGGATAAATTTTCTACTTTAATTTTTTTAAAAAATCTTTTTTTAAAAATGGGAAATAAAAAAGAAGGCTAACTAGACTAAGCCATGGAGTTCTGTGAACTCTACAAATTCAGGGATAATTGCACATCATGGTAGTCCCAGCGGCTTGTCCAGTGTCTGGCAAATAAGGTAGGTACTATTAAATATTTGGTGAATGAATGAATTAATGAATGAATGAAAGAAAAGAGCTTGTACCATTCTGGGTCCAGGCAGGGAACAGAATTTACCACCTTGATGATTCAAATGAAGAGCCTTTAACAAAGAGACTACCTGGGTATAAGGTTAAGGGAACAAACAAGGATTGGTGAGACATCCAGACAGCAGCAACAGTGGGAGGCCATTTCTACTCCTACTCCTAGATCTGAAGGAACGAGGAGAGGAAATAGTGTCTCCCAAATATGGTGAAATCTGAGCTGTGCTCAGAAGCTATAGTCACAGAGAAGCAGAATTACAGCCAGAGACAAGGCATCAAAGCAGGGAGAGAGGAAAGAATAAATGTCCCTGGCCCTCTCTCTTCTCATCCTTTGATCTCTTCCTGGTACCTCCTATTAGCTGAACCCAACTGTGTGTCAAGCCCAGCAAGGGAGCTTGGGAGATGTTGCAGAGGTCAACTTCTGGAGCACATAACAAGAGAGAAGAGGAGGCAGACGAATTGAGGGACCCAAATGTAGAAGAATCAGCACAACGCTACCTCACCAGTACTCAGGGAATTTAATGTCCATTTCTGCGCTGGTTACACGCTGGTGACTTTTGGAGATTACTTCGCTCTCTTTAATTACATAATAATTCATATCTACATGGGAGTTCATACTTGTCTTTCAGGGAACTGGAAACATTACTTCTTGGGAGAGTACCTGGGCATCTGGGTTTACTCCTTTCCTATTAGACAGAAGCCGGAATCTCTTGCCCTCTTGGGCATGATGTGTAGCCCATCTGTTCATCAGGCTTCTGCCTGATTGATGTAGGGACAGCACTGGGGCTGAAGTAGAATTCTAGTCATCTAATTAACTTGCTTATAGCCCCAAGTGAATGTGGTCTAATGATATGGCCTTGAGCAATGTCTTGTCTGTGCTATGCCTCAGTTTCCCAGATATAAGTGAAGAAAAAAGTGGGTTAGAGAGTTGAGGTGGAGATGAATTAGATTGTCCTTGCTGATACAGTATGTTCTTTTGTATTTGCTCTTCCTATATGTAACTATGTTAACACTCGGACACAAATACTGCTGAACAAACCACATTTATATTATTCAAAAGTCACAACAAAGCTTCCCATGGACACCCTACTAAGAAGCAAATTCTCAGAAGAATTGGAATATGTAAAAAAGTATTCAGCAACCTAACCTTTCTCTAAAACAACAAACAATCTGGCACAAATGGAGCTTGAAACCTCCTGAGGTACAAGAGGCATGACCTTTGGAAATTAAGTCATTCCTGTGATGCTGTCGTCTGTTTTTCAGGACACTTGTAATAGGAATTAGATGGCAGCCAGTCTTTTGCTCTGTATGGGAACAAGACATATGCCAAAGGTGCCTTGGTCTGTGAGGCTTTCACACAATAATATTTTCATTGTGCTGCTCCTCTATCATAGCATAACTCCACACTAACTCGTTCATCCATTCTCCAGGGTCTGTTTACTGAAAGGACACTTACTGAACCAGTTGTACACCAGATCGCAGGCAAGTATGTGTATTGTAGTTTACCCATTCTGTTCCTTTCTGTTTTTTTGAGCAATTTGTAGGAATCATTTTTTGTCCCAAACAGTTTGGGATATTTCCTTTTCCCCATTGTCCCTCAGATATGGAATTCCAAATGCAAAGTGGAAGGAAGATGAGGTTTCAGCGGATAGGTCCAAGTGCCTATCAGTTCAATGTGAAAATGACCCTGTTGACTTGATTTGAGGGAGCTGGGCTGGACGACTTTAAGGTTTGTGCTTTAAGGGTAATGGATTTGCACTGATACATTGACACCCTTCCAAGGCTTCCTATGAACCTCACTGAAAGACTTCATAAGATAATTGGCTAAGGCTAAGTGTACTGCTGGCTAACATTGGAATGGGATCTAAATCTTGGCTTCATAAGCACTCTTTTACATGAAGGTATAAGCATTTTATTCTGAAATGTCTTCAAGGTTTCTGCTCAGAGGATGTAACACTCTCTCTGTTTTTTTAAAAAGAGAATCCAGTTTTTAATTAATAGTATCTATATTCTTAACATAGAGTTTATCTCTATGGCTTGTGAACATTCTGGAAGCTAGCAAAATGGTATCAAACTCATGCTTAAGTTTCCACAGACAATATTTAAAGGCACTGACTTCCTTAATTTTGCATGTTGCTATTCCAAATGCTTCTAAATTCTGGTTTGCAAAATCGGTTTGTCTAAATCCATCAATCCATCAGCTTGCACAAATATGCCTTCACATTATGTTACGTTTTTCCTCTAATTTTTTGGAATAGTGGAAAGCTCACTAGTTAGAGGTCAGCCAGGAGCATCACCCAAAGTTTCAGCCTCTCTGGTTCCTCATCTGTGAAATACTAGGGCTAAACCAGATGTTCTGCAAGGTACCTTGTAGCCTTAAAGTTGTGTGGTTCTAATTCAAAGTTCTAATTTTCCCTCCTAATTAAAAATATTAAAGTATGAAGATTAAATGGTGGACAAAAGGGAACTAGAATAGCTAGTGTCCATGTCTAAGACATTGCTGTTAGTTTCATGTAAGAGGACTTTTAGTCCTATACAAAGGCATAGCCAACCTCCCGGCTACCAAGAAGACACAGTTGGAGCTCAAGGTAACTTGGTCCTACTTTTCAGGAGAAACCCAAGTACCTAAAATCTGGCATAAAAACAGACCATGGTAGAAGTGGAATTCCAAGAATGGAGGCAGGCTGGGAGTGTCTACAGATGGCAGAGAGCAGAATCATGGAGATGAGTAAAAAGGAAACCCAAAGGAAGATTTTTGATTGGCTTTGAGCAATGTCTTGTCTGCTCCCATTCTATTTGTTGATCTCCAAAAATCATGAGCCTGGGTGTATAATAATTTTGTCCTTTGTTATTCGTCTAGCATGCAATGCTGTATTCTAAGGAGAACATTGCTTAACATGTGGGTTAGGGAAACAACCTTGCCAAGATGCCTGGGGTGTGTGGACCATACTGCATGCAGGGCATAGAGAGAAGAATCAAAAAAGGGAAAGATAGATGTTGGGGAGAAACTGAATCCGTGCTGATTGCAGCCAGAGCGAGGGGCTGTGAGAGAAGCCACAATGTACAAGGGGACTCGCCAGGAGACACAGTATGATTTGAGACAGGTCGGAGGGTGACTGGGTCAGGCAGGAAAGATGTACCTTAAACCTTCAGACAGAGCAGTTTGAAAAAGCATGAAAGTGGGGAGCAGCAGCTTAGGGGAGTTTTCATCCAGACCAAAAAAAAAAAGCCCGAGGAAAAGAAATCGATAGAGATGCTAAGAATCCTGACAAATCCAGACTTGGAGACAAAAGTTTTATTCCAAATTGGAACTTGAGTTAAGAGTAAATAAGGAAGGATTTAGTGATCCAAGCAGGTGAGGTGCACACAGACCACAGAGATGGGAATTTGCCTAATTTCAATATGGTTTTATACTCTGAAATGTTCATATAGGGTGTTGAGTTGAAGATCTCCTGGGAAGATGTTTAAGGGAAAGGTCCTGAGCACATGAGTTTGGATGAAAGACATCCAAAATGCCCAGAAGCATCTACTTTGCCAGCTTCTCTGTTAGGTCATGTACTTGCATACACTCTTGGAAGCATGGTTTGTCCAAATTGTGACAAATCTTGCTGATCGCAGCCAGGCTCTAGCCTCCAGAGAACACAAGTACAGATTACAGCAAAAAGCTTCCTCCTATGTAAAGGATGGCTGGTCATCGTCACCAGATAATGATTGACAACACGTGAGGTCCGGGCCAGGAGAGACACCAGACCCACGTCTTGGCTTTGCGACAGGCACTTATTATTTAAAATGTCAGAATCAGGACACATTTGGTGTAAAGCATGTCTCTGTCTTAACTAACTCTTGAGGCAGATAGCTCAGGCCCTGGGAAAGAGAAAAGGCTTCTTGCTGGTTTCCCTTTCCTAGGGGTCCTGAGGCCAGAAGAAGCTGGGGCCCTCTGCTCAGAGCAACCAGCCTTTCGGCCTGCCTGGGCAACCTATTTCTACAGGACTGAATGAACACCCACTTCTCCTCCCCACATCCCGAAAGGTGTTTCATCGAAGGCGCCAGTCTTGAGGAACCCAGAACCAACTCTCAGCTCCAGGGGCTAAATGGGCTTCATTGTCCCAGGAGGTAAGCATATTTAGAATTGGATTCGGAGACTTCTCTCTGTCTCTTTAACTGCATCTAGATTAATTTCTAGGGCAATGGGTCTCAACCTTTTTGGAATCAGGACTCTTTTACACTCTTAAAGGTTATCAAGGGCTCCAGAGAACTTTTGTTTATATGGGTTATGTCTATTGATATTTACAGTTGATATTGATATTAGATAGTAAAACTGTGGACTATTAAAATAATTATTATTAATTAATTTGGAAATAACAATAACAACATGAGTTAGCACATTTTTATGAAAAATAACTATTTTTCAAAACAAAAAAAATTTAGTGAGAAGAGTGCCATTGTTTTCCATTTCTGCAAATCTCTTTAATGTCTGGCTTAATAGAAGACCACTGGATTCTCATATCTGCTTCTGCATTCAGTCTGCTGTGATATGTTGCTTTGGTTGAAGATGTACATGAAGAAAATCCAGCCTCACTCAGCCTATTTGGGAAAAGGAGGACTATTTCAATAGCCTTTTCAAATAATTGTGGATATCCTTTTTTGATACTATACCAAAACTTGATAAGGGGTAGTTTCCTAAAGGATTCTTACAATGTGGAATATAACACCATATCCATGAACTTTTTATACTCTTTTACATTAAAGTCCATTGGTCTATCTTGCACTTTGAAGGATCTTTTAATGTATCATGATTTTGTAGTATCATGCATTGGTCATTTGGAAAATATCGATTCTGTAGATCTCCAAAATGTTAGCACAACATCAAAAAGTCACATTCATTAATATCACAAACTATCTCATCAGAAAAGTCTTTACAGTTTAGTGACTGTTAAACTCACAAGGATGGGTGCAAGTGATCTAAAATTCTAATTTTCTCTTGAAACTGCAAAATTTTCTCTTGAAAACTGCCCCCAAAATACTATCTCTTGATTTCCCTAAAGTTACAGACCACTTCATTCACTTTTTGAGAAACTTGCAAGTCTGAATAACCATGGTTTATTTGCCAGTCATTCTTTTAAGGGAAAATGGTGTTCTATGACAAAAACTGTCTATTTCAAACTATCTCACAAGTGATTTTTCTTGAGGACAACAGATATACTTTGGAATGCAGCACAAGTGCTTTATATGTACCTATATTTTGTCAAGGGTCAAGATTTTATAAAATTAATAATTTTTTCTGTTTCATCAAGGGCATTCTTAAATCCCCTGCCCGCCTCTGCCCGCCATCTTCCCCTCTGAGGGCATGGTGGTGAAGATTAGACAGATGACTAGTACATTCCGGGGCCACTGCCTTGATTGATGCTAAGGTGCCAGCAGTTTTACCCACAATTGCTTTTGCACCATCAGTGCAAATGTCAACATGGAGAAAAAGGCAAATAACATCTTAGTATTATTGTGAAAATAGTCTTGACCTTGCAGACTCTTCTGGAGACCACACTCTGAGGAATGTTGTTCTAAGGGAAGTGCTCCCTCTGTCTATGTACCCTTAGCAATACTTGGACTAGGATAGAATTTACTCCTGTGGGAGTGAGCATTTTTGAAGCATCTTCTTAGAATAAACAATTCTGAGAAAGCCTATTTTAATTTCACATTTGAGAGGTGATGGAGATGGGGATGGAGGGAGTACTATAATTATTAAGATAAAATATGCTTTTGAAAGCTTGGTCTACAGGGGAGGAATCGTATAGAATACACCAATCCAGTGATGACAGTCAACAAAATGGTTCATGGGTACGTGTATCCAGAATGCATACAATTCCAAAATTATTTATTCATTTGATTTTGAAATCCAGTGTAGTAATCTCGAGCTATTTTCTTCCTAAAATTTTAGACTGACATTAAAATTCGTTTGTATTTCCTGAGTGTGCAGCAATGGAAGATAAGAGAGAAAGCGCTCTTGAGGAGTGCTTTGTAGGGGAGAGAGACCAACCTGAGATTTAAGCAGAAATCGTTCTATTTTTATTTCTATCTTTTATTGTTATATACTCCTTCAAATTATTTTTGAAGAGGTGGAGGTATGAATAAATTCAATATTTTAAAAATGCTTCTCATTGTTGATAGAATACATATATAATTAAAAGTTGACAGCATTTGACTGCATGACTTCAAAAGGTCCCAGGGAATGTACTCTGCTTACAGGAAAGGCCTAAAGTGTATTTTCAATTATAGTGTACTAAGCACTGTAGAGAGTTATAGCAATTCAGGAAAATGCAGTGGTGTATCTATGCAGAATAATAATCCTCAACATTCTAGCCAAAGGTTCTGAGGGAGCAGCGGTGGGGCATTGTGACCATTCTGATTATATCTCGTGTAAGGTTTAAAGATCCTGCCCACTCAGTGCAATGAATTTTCTTGGAATGGAAGGCTCTGATTTATCATTTATATATTAATTTCAAGTTCATCGGTACTGAGAATATTCAAAGTCATGGCAAGTTGAGTTTGATATGATTGGAAAGATAGTTCAGGTTCAAATTATGATGCAGAGAAAACTTAACTACCAGTTTACTTAAACCAACATCCAAGGAAGAACTGATTTAAGGAAGATGCTCCATTTAAAACTGGACTTATCTCTGCTCTGGTTGTAGATTGGATTCAAGCAGGTGTTTCAAAACCTGCTTCAGATAACATTACTTGTCACCAGTACGCTGGGTCTTATGGGAAGTTGGCACGGAGGAGTTTATCCTGAGATTTCATTATCAATGAAAAAAATCTTTTGGGAGATACAGTTCTCTTTAAGCTTCGCTAATAAACGTGTTTGATATAAAGCCTTATTGTTATTTTCAAAGGGGTGCACAGGGACTTAACCCCCATGGCTCTCGTTAACACCACTTTAGTTGTGAGAATTAAGCTGGAACCTCAAAGAGGTGTTAGTTATCCATGCAAGCTCATATAGTGTCATTTAGTGTTCTGTGTCTTCACTGTGCCTCCACCTACTTTGACGAAAAATTCTATTTTAAAATTGGTAGGAAAATATTTAACATAATAAGATGATGAGTCAGAGTTTTCAAAAAGCTAAAAAGGAAAGATGTAGCTAAATAATGCACCTTTTTAATTTTTTAGCTACATCTGACTCATGACATATAATGTATTCTGCTAAGTTCAAAGTTTTCTCTTACAAAGAGAGTTTTATGAAACAACTCTTCTTCAGACCATTTTTACTTCAATTATAGTAGCAGGTTTTGGAGTTTAAATCATTAACAACCTCTGAGTGAACTTTTATCCAAATGACTGCAAGTCACAAAGAGAACAGTCCTCTTTCACCAAGTGCCTTTTGTGCTACAGTGAGACCCGTCCTTTTCTATTTTTCCCCTTTATGTCTCTCTTTGAAGAAAGATGTGTGATTTGTAAAGTAATGAAAGTATGTATCACTTAATGAAAACTGCTATATTGGGCTCATAATGCTCACTGGCATTGCTTCAGGGTAAGCTTCATATACCTGCATTATGGCAGGGAAAAAAGTAAATTTCAGAAGTGAAAATTGCTGTGTGCACTGTAGGAATATCATGTGGCAGTTAAATCAACCATCAGGGGTGACCTAATCTTATTTTTCCCCCTTTGTCAAAGAGCTGTAATTTTCATTTAGGCAGCATTTTTCAGTTTTAACTCCACTGGGCACTCCAAAACCAGCACTTATTCCATCAACCTAGTTATTGATTTCACCATATGTTATCTTTTTATTTTTAAAAATTATTTTATTGGAATGTTTTTGGAGAGTGCGTAACCTGCTGAAACTTAATGTGATGGGACGAAAGAGTAATTCTTTCAGGGACAAAAGCCTGGCGAATTTTATACAGAACAAAATGTAGTTTAACAAACAAAAGAAAGTTAAGAGAAAAATCTATTTACTTTTAAAAATCAGGAAGAGTAATGAACTAATAGCGGCTCAAAGAGTGGGAAAAACTTTTTTTCCCCCTAGATTTGGCAACTCGCGGGATAAATTCGAAGAACTCCATCCCACCCCCGCACGCGCGCCCCCCATTCTTTCCAGAGAGAACGGTTGCAAATTCGAGGCTGAGTCCGCCCTGGGAGCCTTAGGGCACCTTCCTCTTTGCTCTGTGTGTGTGTGTGTGTGTGTGTCTAGCTCTCGCTCTTTCCCTCAGTCTGTGCCTCTGTGTGTGTGTGTGTGTGTGTGACAAGAGGGAGAGAGAGAGAGAGAGAGAGCGCGCGAGAGGAGAGAGCGAGAAAGAGAGAGAGAGCAAGAGAGCGAGCTGTGAGCTGTGCTGCCGCCGCCGCCGCCGCTGCCCTTTGATCCCGACATTAGTGTTAGGGGCTCGGAGACACAGAGCGCGGCCATAGACACCGCCGCACCGGCACTCATTTATTTATACCTCCCATCACACACGCGAGCATAGGACACACACACACTCACACCTATTAGATCCATTTCCATTGAAGAATATTACGCTCGGGGACAAGCCAGGTGCACGACCAAAAATTAAAAAAAA
>JAQZBX010020083.1:0-33289 GCA_029593785.1 Cabassous unicinctus
ATAAATAAATAACTGTAATGTATTTTCATAAAAAGAAATGATATAGATTATTATTACAATATAGTAGACAGTTATTAAAGCAACACATAAACTAAATAACTCAATCTCTTTCAAGAAAAAGAAAAGGAAAGGGAAGGGAAGGGGAGAGAAGGGAAGGGAAGGTAGGGAAGGAAAGAAATCCCCCTAAATAACTTTGTATCAAAGAAGAGATCAAAACTTTACCCACAGAATACTTGGAAAATGACAATAATGAAAGCTTACATTTGAGACTTGGCTGAACATGTCATCACATTAAATGCTTACATTATTGAATAAGAAAGTATAGAAATAAGCAAACTGAGCTTTCAGTATGAGAAAATAGAAACAGAATAACCAATAAGTCTAATGAAATCAGTCAGTATAGGACAAAGGCAGAAATTAATTAGAAAGTAGAAGTTTGTAGATGAAAAAAAGGGTAGCAGTTTATTCTCTTACTACTTTAATCATGCAAAAACAGTAAACAAAATCAGAAAAAAAGAATTAAAATATAACCAATGCAGAAAAGATGAAAATTGTAATATAAAAATGTGTGTGTATAAATATAGTTCTATAGTTAGCTTCCGAGGAACCGCCAAACTGCCTCCACAATGGCTGAAGCATTCTACATTCCCCCCAGCAGTGGATGAGGGTTCCCATTCCTCCACATCCTCTCTAACACTTGTAGTCCTCTGTTTTTCTAATAGCTGCCAATCTAATGGGTGTAAGATGGTATCTCATTGTAGTTTTGATTTACATTTCCTGAATAGCTAGTGATGTTGAACATCTCTTCATGTGCTTTTTAGCCATTTGTGTTTCTTTTTTGGAGAAATGTCTATTCAGATCACTTGCCCATTTTTAAAGTGGGTTATTTGTCTTCTTATTTTTGCGATTTAGGATTTCTTTATATATGCTAGATATTAGGCCCCTATCAGATATGTAGTTACCAAATATTTTTCCCATTGAGTAGGCTGCCTTTTCACTTTCTTGACAATCTCCTTTTAGCACAAAAGTTTTTAATTTTGAGGAGGTCCCATTTATATATTTTTTCTTTCCTTGCTCATGCTTTGGGTGTAAAGTTTATGAAACCATTTCCTCCTACAAGATCTTGTAGATGCTTCCCTTGTATGTAATTTAAGAAACTGTGGTAAGTTTTTAAGTGAATAGTATAGGTGGGATATAAATCATGTTTGTATCTCTAACAACAACAACAACAACAAAATAGCTGTTCATACGATGTGGACAACTGAAGGAGCAAAAGTGGATCCAGGAACTCCAATTAGGAGATAACTGCAGAGTTCCAAGCAATTTGTAGTCAACAGAAGCAGTGGGAAAATGGAGAGAAGTGGGTAGATTTAGAGACAGAAGATAAACTTTATAAGATGGATTGGAGATGAGGGGTGAGAGAGAGGAAAGTGTAGTCATTGCTCATTTGAGCTCTGGTTTAGACAGATGGATGGTACTGCCAGTCACTGGAAGAAGACTCAAATGTGGAGGAAAGGTTATGAATTCAGATTTAGTCATGTTGGGTTTCAAGAGCCTTTCTGATATCCCAAAGGCTTTGTGAAGTAGGCATTTTTAACAGTGATCAATAGGAAACTTTAATTACAATTGTAAGGTTAGCAAGTTGGAATTTGGCAGAAGCCATGCACATAGTTTTTTTCTTATAAGAATGTGTTAAAAACCTCATTCAGATTCAGAGCTACAGGCTATTTTGAAAGAAATTCAATGTTATTAATTAGAACTATCCATAGTAATTAACTAGCTATCATTTATTGAGTTTTTATCATGTGGGCTTACTATATGTCAGGCCTCTACAAGCATTTTACATGTTATCTCGTTTAAATCTCTCAATGCTATGATTAGACATTACTATTTGCATTTTACAGATATGGAAACTGAGGCTAGGGAAGATAAGTAACTTTTCCAAGTTCAATTTTTAGAAGTTCCTGAGGCTGGATTTTGACCCAGGTTTGTCTGATTCCATTACTTGTATTCTACATATTACTCACATTTTTAAAGAAATAATTTCTTAGCATTAGTCCTGAGGAGAAATACCTTAATAAGTTTATATGAATGTTTAATTAGCATGATATATTCATTTTATGGATATCTACAAACTATTTCTTTTTTAAAACTTTTAAAATTTTTGAAATAATTTAAAAATCACAAGAAATTGTAAAACTCACACGGGATTCCCATGTACCCGCCACTCAGCTTTCTCTGATGGCAATATCTTATATAACCATAGAATATTATCAAAACCAGGAAGTTGATACTGATACAGTATTATTAACTAAGGTACAAACCTTATTCAAACCATTTCTTTAAACATTATACTACAATCTTCCCTATGTTAAAAGTCAGTTTAATAACCCTTTCTAATATATTGTTATGGTGTCAGATTTCACTTGGATCCCTTTATGAAATTTCACCAACAGAGTTAGAGTTCTGAATTTATTTGTATATTATTGGTTTATTTTATTAATAATATTAGAGTGAAGCTTTCAGAGGAAATGTTTCATGTTAACTTCATGGACTTAGACTCATTTCTTACTCTACCAACCAAAGCAAGCTTAGCAAGATATTTTGAAGAGAAATTATTTTCTTTTGTTCTATATTATATATATTTATCTGTAAATTAATTTACTCTTTAATGTTGATTGTTTCAGTTGACTTTGGTGGGGAAGGACTGTTTAATAAAAATACTGGAAGTTTTGGATTGGACATAAGACAAGTTAAACTTTGATTCAGAGAATTTGGTTTTTCTCCCATTACAAGTGTTCTGTACTATTTTTACTTGTGATTCTTTTAAGGGTAACCATGTGTTCTTTGAAATTAAATGGTTACTTTATCAATCTCACGATAAATGCTTTAGATTTTATTCTATCAATTGGAGTATTTTAAACAGGGCAGTAGCAGGGTCTGATTTATGTTTTAATCTGATTTATGCTCTGTGGAAAGTTGACTGAAAGAGGTAGAGGGACAAACATAGAAGTACAGAGACTGTGAAGTGGTCACGGCAAATTTTTGGATGAGACGTGATGGTGGCTTAGATGAGGATGGTTGTGATGGAGGAAGAAAGAAGTGGCTAAATATATATTGAAGACAGGCCCCATAATTCGTCAATGGGTTGAACATTGGGTGAAAAAGACCTGGACATGAGACAGGAGTGGCATCAACTGTGATGGGATGACTGGGAGAAGAGCAGGTGTGTGTGGGAAACCTTTCTTGAAGGTTCATACTTTTTTCTTATTTCTGATCTTGTTTATTTGAAAGAAAGACGGCATATAAAGCATTATTCAGTCTATTTGTTCTGTGATCCTCTGTGTCCCAAGTGATTTATTAACTTAATTTGTTACTTAGAGGAAATAACTCTGAACTGAAGAACAAATTGGCATTTGTTGCCTCAGCCTTTTCTCCTAGGACTTGGACCTTTAATTTGAAAGTCAGCATTGATTTGATCTATTCTGCTGTCTCCTATATCCAATTAGTGGTGGTCTTCTTTGGATATACTTTGTTTGGAATATTTCTTGCTCTGGTCTCTTCTGTTAAATTCCTACACTCAGTACTTCACACATGGTTCTCTATAAAAATTTTTGAACTGGATTTCTAAATAATAAGTAAAATAAGAGGTTCACAAGTACACTTGTAACTCCTCTTTTCCCTTTCACTTCCTACTTATCCTGAAAGATTTCATCATATCTCCCACAAGGCTTTCTCACTGTCCCCTCCAGCATACAGTGATTTCCCACCATCTGAACTGTTACAGCACATCATTTTATGATTCATAATTTTAATAATATGCTTCCAAGTGAGTGATAATAAGCTGCTCAAGGTGTGTATGTACTATTCTTCGAAGTGGCTTCTACAGGGGAGAGAGATATCTTTTATTGATTTGGTATCTCACTTTGCATCTAGTACACAGCAGGACATAGAGAAGGTTTCTAATAAATGCCTGCTACATTGGATTAATGTGTCTTTTCTGCAAATCAGAACTTATTAAGCCTCTTGCTCAATGGCTTATTGTCTAATAAAAGAGAATCTTGAATTATCTTAATTTCAGAAATGTCTATAATTTATTTTGCTTATTACTCAAATCTTATTTTAATGCTTTAGTTTGAGTATTAGAATATATAATTGGTGGCTTTATCCATTTATTGGCAGGACCTCAGGATCACATATGTAGCTTCTAAAAGCAAATGAATCTTTCCTGTTCAATGAACTACCAGATCCTAATTTCAGATTTGCTATTATCTCCAGGTTGAGAAGAGGCATATGGATTACGAAGGTAGCTTGGAGATAGTATTCTACAGTGGGCAGGCCAACTAAAATAATTCTAGTTCTACTATTAACTAAACATATTTTTTTTGAGTAAATTATCCTCTCTGAGCCTATCTTTTTCCATAATATAAGAATAATGATACCTAGGTAATTGAGTAGTTATAAAGACTAAATGAATTAATGTCTATAAAGTGCTTAAAACAATTTCTGGCCCTAGTCAGTCCTCAAGGTATAGTAGCTATTGTGTTGTTCAGGATTATTTTAATTGAGAGTAAAAGTCCCCTTCTTAATCCATTTGGGAAGTTGCTCCAGGCCTCTCCTCTCTCTCTTTTGCTCTCATCATTCTATAGTTCAATCTCTCATGTGTTTCTATTGAAGAATGGCTTTCCCACTTCCCAGGGTGCAGATGAACCCAGAGCTGTGGAGCTCTTCCCAGCCTCACCACCAGCGAGGAAATTACTCTCTTCCCTTAGTTTCAATTCAAAGGATTTTGATGAATGAACACAGATTGGATCCCCATGCCCTCCCTTTGGTGAAGAGTTTGTGGGATTATAATCTCCAGCTTTCACTAGAATCACTTAGTATGGTGGGCGAGGAGAGCAGTTCTCAAAAGAGATGCAGTAGATTTTCTGGAATGAGGGAGAAGGAAGATCAGGTCGAGATATAATTCATCTCCCCTCTAGCTGTTATTGTTGTCATCATCAGTATCAACCTCATCATAGGATGCCATTTCTTAAACACCTACCACACAGTCTGAGGATCCTCATTACATTTGAAAGGCCCTGAGAAAAATTTAAACTGGAGTAAAGAAAAAGAAAAAAAGCCTCAATGTTAGTAAAGAGTTCAGAAGTCTGTGGCCATCCCTATTCCTTGGCAGTGGAGGTGGGTTGGAGTGGGATGGTCGGTGGATTGTGGGATTCGTATACTCTGAGCCTGTGGTGAAATGCAGCTATTATCATTAAGGCCTAACCCAGAGTTTAGTTGACACATTCATTTAAATTGTAGGTGTTTATATATGAATGCCTCATACATGGCTGTGAAAATTTTCAGGTCACATTTGGAAGCATATATTCTTTTCTGCTCATTGTAATTATGCTCTTTTGACCAATAAGTATTATATTATACCTCAAGTAGATAAAATATTAGTAGCAAAATAAAAGAAGCTATGCTGCTATTTTGTTTATGTTTTTAAAAAGTTATCTTTAAGGAGCATTCCATAGTGATTATTCATAATTTCCTCCCTCTTTCCATATGGTTTTCATTTAGGTCCAATTATGTTGCAAACAGCTCTTCTAATTTCATGTTTATTTATTGTTTTAGCTATGTTTTTCTCAGAACAAAAGAAGGTCTCTCCTCTCCCCTGCAGCCTATAGGATGCTCATTAGTATTAATCAGAGGCATGAGATACATCTAGAATCCAAACAGTCTATAAGCTAGGATTTCTTGAAATTCTTGATGAGTAACAATAATGGCAGAAAACTGGCACTAGGAATAGTGAATACTGGAATTGAAGGAACTGATATTTGACTAGCAGAACCAACTACGCTTCTGATCCTGAGCCCACAAATTTTCTCTAAGGTTGCCACTGTTGCTCTTTTGAGATTGAGGTAGAAGGGGCCATGCTCCCTTGATAGATGCAGAGGGTCCTTATGAAGTATAGAATCCCAAGGCTTCAGGAATATAAAGAAAGACAAATTGTCATGAACCTCCACTGTTTTAGCAGGTAATGGAAAAGGTCAGTTTAAGTTCATTCATGCTTTTTATACAGGATTTGGGCTAATAATTTCAATGATTTCTTTTTGTTTTTGCCTAGAACATCTCTAGGTGCTATGTATGGGGTTTGCATAGCAAGATAGATATATTTCCATTAAATGATAGAAATATCAAAGTTAAATAATCACAGAAGACAGTAGTAGTACCAAAGAGATCATAAGGCAAAAGTACCTGTTATGACAAATTCATGATGGTACCGAAACCAGGTTGGGCTTTCAGTGGAGAAGAGACTCCCATGGAAAGACTTCTTGAAGGTAGTATAGCTTGAGTCAGGTTTTAAGAGTGGCTGGAAGAGCAGAGTAGGGGCAATGATATTGCAAAGTGACAGGTGAGAACCACAGAACTGTTTCTTGGGAAAGTGAACAGATTCATCTGGAGGAAGCAGGAGAAAATTGCACAAGGAACTTTTCAGAACATTATGGTCATCTTTTATTGAAAATTTTTAGTAAACAAAACACATCATATTACAAAGATCACCTAGATAATGTGGGCCATGAAGGAAAGGATTGACTTCAATTACACTGCTGACTGACTGTTTTAACTTTCTGCCATAGACATTTTCTTTTAAAAAGAGTGCTTTCTTATCTTTACATTGTAATATATGTTACTTTTTGAAAATTTAGAAAAATCACCAATAAGCCCACCATCCACAGTAGGGCTAACATGTTAACATGCAACTTTCATGTCTTCTACCCACTGTGTGCGCATTATTTTTATTTTTTTAAAAAGGGACCTATTGCTTTATATCCTGCTTTTTCCAATTAATACATCATGAATAGTTTTCCTTATAATTCAATACTCTGCTAAAATGTACTTTGTAATGTCTTCACAGTATTCCTTTTTATGGAACATAGACTTTTCATAATTTTATCAATTATTATATCATTATGAAATGTGCGAGTTTAGCTTTTTTTTCTTTTACCATTTGGCAAGGTGAAAAACTAAAGAATCAGACAGGTGAGGTGATGTTATTTAGTGGAAAGAGCCCTGGACTAGATCAGGCATCTTCCTTTGTCCTAATTCAACCTCTGCCACCCTTCAGTTATCTAATCATGAGTTTTGTTATCTAATCTCTTTGGATTTTAGTTTCCTTGTCTTTAAAAGCTAGAGGTTGCTTAAATATTCTGTAATGCTGAATTTCCTAGGATGTCATAATAGATCAGGAACAGAGCTAAAATTCTAAATTCTTTATTTAAAATCACATCATTTGACAGTGGCCTCTGTTTCCCTCTCTCTCTTTTTTTATAACTCAGATATACAGATTTGAACTAATTTCCATTTTAGTTCATGACAGTCTCATATCATTGGTTCATAAATGACCCCCATTAATTGATTTGTTTCTTCATTTGGTTTTAATAACATATGCTAAATACTTGTGATTTCCTCCTCTGCCCACCCTCCTTTCTCATCCACTACCCACACAGTAGACTCTTTAAGAATGCCTATTAGCCAAAATCAAAGTTGTCATTTTTTAATGCAAATGGCATATGTTTTATTTATGTCTCTAGCAACCTAGTATAGTGCCTGGTGCAAACTGGTTGTGCAGTTAATATATGTGATATGATTGAATAGCTTTCACACGGACCTGGTGTTGGGATGAACATTTACTCGTAGAGGAGAATTTATTGCCAAAGCTGGCTAAAATTTGAGCATTAGCTAAAGAGGCAGGTAATTAAAATAAATGTATACTGTGAAAGTCAGTAATGACTGAATGGAGAATAAAGCAGACATATTCATTAGGAGAAGCTAGGCGGCAGTGAAAGACCGAACAGAAATTTTATTAAATGTAAGTTTAAGAAAACGAACAAAATATTCATTGTTTCATAATGCAATGAAAACACAATGCTTGGAGCATAGCACACTTTGGTCCCAAAAATAACACTGAGAGCTTGAGAGGGAAGGTTTAAATATTGCCACTTTTCAGATAACGATATGAAGCTCAGAGTAGTTAAGAGCCTTCACAAGGTCACACGGCTAGATCCACGCATCTAGAATCCTCCAGGATTCACAACTAGATCTGTCTGACCATGAAGGGATGAGCCCTAAACCATGATGATAAATTGTCAATAAGTGGCACCACAAATTTTCAGAAAATCAGAGAAAAGTTTCCTTCTGAAATGCC
Organism: Cabassous unicinctus; assembly: GCA_029593785.1. Lineage (NCBI taxonomy): Eukaryota > Metazoa > Chordata > Mammalia > Cingulata > Chlamyphoridae > Cabassous > Cabassous unicinctus. Next base: position 8,195 of record JAQZBX010020083.1, read on the forward strand.
TTTATTATTCAAACTGTTTCTTAATCAAGGAGGAAGATTGGGAAACCATGTGTAGATGGCATTTACTAAACCCTGGACCTTTTTTTTGTTTGTTTCTTGTTCCTTTGCCTTGGACTTCATGACTAAGGAATGCCTTTGCTATCTCTGTAATGTATACAATCATAAGCTGGGAAATTGACTCCGTTAGAGTTAAACTTTTCCCTAAAGCTTTTTTCTGCCACAGTAGATTTTCTTTTTTCCCCTCTCGAGTTAGTAGGTGATCTGTGTTGCACTGTCAGTATATTTGATACCATCTTTATGCTACTACAGAATTATAGTGAAGGATGCAGTAGATTGGCGACCCCACGACAAAATCGTCCTTAGTTCCTCCTCGTACGAACCTCACGAAGCAGAAGTCCTCAGTGTGAAAGAAGTCAAGGGCCACCACGTTAGGATCCACGAACGTCTCAAACACCGGCATGTAGGTAAGGCTTTGGTTTGCTGGTTTCGAAGAATGTGGTAGCAGTCTGCCTCGGGAACTTGGTCATTCAGAAGGCATGGCTGTTACCTGAAGGCGTTATCTCTATTCCTTCATTAATTTTATTGCCTAATTTTTAAGGAAAACTTACAGGTGAGGGAATTTTTTTTCTTTTTATTTATAATGACATGTCTCGAAGAAAAGGGTTCAGAATTGTTCAAGGTCAGTGGGCAGTTCCATGGCTAAACCAGAATAAAACTCACGGGCACTGAGTTTCCAGTTCATTTCCTGGCCCATTAAATCACACAATCACAGAGAATGTGGTAGTTATTGTAAATAATGACTTCGTTTTCCTTACTTAGGAATGTGTCCTTCATGACATGAGTTCATTTTATGTGTTGACTACCACCACTGGAAAAGAAAAAGCCAAATACCTTTTTCTTAAAAGAAAAATGTACTGAATATTTTATATACTATGCCCAGTTAAAATGTATTGCACATAAATAATAAATAATTATAAGCTTCCAGGTTCTATCTAATGCATAAATCTAATTCAGGAAATAGCTAATAAGTGATAAAACATGGACATATAGGGGTAAGAGACTACCTTCTTGTCTCTGATATGTGAGAGAGAAAGACATGTTTTCAGCAGAACTATATCTAAAGCTATTTCTAAGTCACACCTCCAAAGATGATTTCTTTTTTTAAAAGTGGCAAAGAGACATCTTCAGCAATCCTTGCTGATTAAGTACCAAGGTGAAATGCAGTGCAACAGACCAGCAAGGCTCTTGAATTCCTGCTGCTGAGGAAGCTTGCTCCAGCAGTGGTGAGCTTTAGAAAGGGCGCTACTGCTGCTGCGCACTGCTTCTCTTTTCCTTCTACTCTCATATCTTGCTGCTTTAGCTCTGGCACTGGCTCAGTTGATCTGGGATTCCTCATTCCCAGGAAAGAGGTGGGTGGACAGTGTGTAACCAGGCACTGAAGTCTCATGCTGATGTTTAAGGAAGGAGGTTGGGGATTCCACTAATTGGACAGTTCTGCCCTGACTTCTCTACACCAGTGGCCTGTCCCAGTACCCATTGTTATTGAGAAGAAATGAATTCTTGCTCTAACACTCTCACTCTGATTCCAAAGAGAGACAAGTGAACAGGCTTTTCATTTCTCAGCTGACACTTATGGAGAATGCCTGAGGAAAAGCAGACCTTAATGTTGGTAGGACTTCTGAAGGAAAGGAGTATTTTCATTTGTCAGGTTCTCTGGGTCCCCAGCTGGCGGTTTCTGAAATAGGTTTTAAATTTTTTTTTCCCCCAACTCCTGTTGCCCCAGGAAATAACCATGTTATGGAAGATGGCCGATACATTGGTTTGGCTGCTGAGGTTGGACTGTTGACCCGAAATATACTGATCCAGCCTGATACATCATGTGGGGGGAGACTACTTGTGGGATCCTTCAGGAAGTCCAGCAGAGAAGAATTTTCAGGTAAATGAAAGTTTAAGCTACTAAGAGTTACCGATTGGAGCCTATTCATCTAGGACAGTCAGACATTCCAACTGTGAGAATTTTCATTTGTAAAACAAAACGTTTGAATTAGAAGGCTTCTTTGTGGTCTGAAATTCTATGAATTTTCAGTCCTAATCTGTACTTAATTATCAGCGTGACGTTAAAATAATATACTAGTGATCAGCAATATGCACATTTTTACCTCAAAGAAAACATCTTCAGCAGATGTGAAATTTCCTCTGCTTTGAAATTAAAGATGATTTAATGACTACTTGGATTTTATCTCTTTCCTGAATTTCTATTACTTTTTCCCAGTAGCATGCTATATCTGATTGCAGGCATCAGTTCATGCTATAAATCAATAGCATAAATTTAAATAAAAATGATTTCCATATTCTAGACTACTTTAATGACCAGTTTTAACGTTCTCATTACTTTCAAGCTTTAGCCCTTTTGGCAGCTGCACAATTATTTGATTAGGCCCTTGTTTCTCAAACTTGTAGTCCTTACACATTATTCCAAAATTGTTTCCAGTTCAAATAAATTTGGTAAAGGCTGTGCACTGTAGCTCCATCTTAGAAAGTTACTGTGTACATCAATAAAATAAAAGCCCAGAAAAGACCTTGAATAAATGATCTAACCACTCTACAGATACATTAAGAATAAAACACTTTTTGTTAGCACATCCATTGCACAAGTTTGGTAAAAAGGAAAGTGTTTTAAACTTAAATCAAAAGGTCAGAATTTCTTATGCATAGAACAAGCTGTACCTCCATAAGCTTTAGTTCCTTAAGTTCTAAATGAGGCAATTTTAAAATGTTAGTCAATATCTAGAAACATTTTTGCTTGTTACAGCTTGAGGGATCTTCTGACAGCTAATGAGATAGAGGCCAGAGATGCTGCTAAATATCCTACAGTACACAGAACATACCCCACGTAAAGAGTTATCTGATACCAAATGTCAGTAATATTGAGGTTGCAAAACCCTGCCCTAGAAGACTGAGACAAAGGCTGGGCCTCGGTCTTGTAGAAACAACACTGACCCGCAGTTTATGAAGACAGAGAATCAAGTAGGGGAGAGGAAGCCAGGGTCCAGCTAAGTGAAACTGCAGGCAAAGCTGGAGCTCAGTCATGGGAACAGGACAGGTCAATCCTTATAGCTGAGCACCAAGCCAGAGCTGAACCACTGGTGGACTGACGTGGTCCTGACATCCGACATTGCTGATCGAGGGCTTCTTGTTTTACCCCAGGAGAAGGAAAAGAGGACCTGTGTTGAGTGCTTCTCATGGACCAAGAACCATGCTGGTTTTCACACCTGTTTTATCTCATTTAATCCTCAATATCCCTGCAAGAGAGACATTTCATCCTCATTTTTTTTTCACAAATGAGGAAAACAAATCTATAACAAAATAGCCTGTTTATTTGTACAACTCCTTCATGAGCTTGTGAATTCCTTGAGAGCCAGGTTGAACCTTTCATCTCTGTTTCCCTAGCATGGTACCTGCACAGTATTTGGTGCCCAATAAATGTGAATGAATACATGAAGCACATGAAAAATCATTCAGCTAGTAAGTAGCAGAAGTAATATTTACTTTCAGGCCTTAGAAGCCCTTGCATTTTAAAAAATAAACCTTTAATGTTGGAATAATTCTAGATTTATAGAAAAGATGCAAAGATAATAGAGAGAGTTCCTATATACCTTTCCCAGTTTCCCCTATTTTTAATATCTGGCATAACTCTGGTATATTTGTTGAAAACAGTAAATTAACATTTTTATTACTGTAAACTCCAGATGTTATTTGAATTTCATCAATTTTTCCACTAATGTCCTTTCTCTGTTCCAGGATCTAATCTAGGTGCCCACCCAGCATTTAGAACCCTTGTGTTTTTAACTGTGGCATACTCCCAGCCTGGATGAGGTTAGATTTGAAGATGTAGGTCAAGGATCAATTATGGTTGTCGAACAGTAGTAGAACAGTCTATTAGTCAACCAAAGGGGTGCTGATGCAAAGTACCAGAAATCTGTTGGCTTTTATAAAGGGTATTTATTTAGGGTAGAAGCTTACAGTCACAAGGCCATAAAGCATCTGTTACTTCCCTCACCAAAGTCTGTTGCCACGTGTTGAAGCAAAATGTCTACTGATGTCTGCAAGGGTTCAGCCTTCCTCTTCCTTCTAAGGCTCTGTGGTCCCAGCTCCTTCCTACTAGCTGTAGGCTGGTATAAGTCTCATTTCTCTCTGGGCTCAGCTGCTCTGTTCTCTCCACAAGGTCAGCTGTAGACTATCAGGCTCTCTCTCTTCCCAGGGCCTCTGCTGTGTCTATGGAGCCATCTCTATTCCTTTGTGTTCTTCTCCTCTGTGTTTACTTCCTGGGGCTCCAGCATCAAAACTCCAAACTTTCTCCTTTGCCATGTCGTTTTTTCAGTGAGTCCCTGCCCCACGTCCTGCTGATGTGGCCCAATCAAAGCCCCAATCATAATTTAATCAAGTGAAAGTGAAACCTCTGAAGTTAATACAACCTAATATGCCCAGAGGAACAGATCAGTTTACAAACATAATCCAGTATCTATTTTTGGAATTCAAAAACAATACCAAACTGCTACAGGCAGAAAAGCAGGACCACATTTACAATTCCTACTTTTATCTCAGATGGTTCTGTCATTTCCTCCTTCTGACCAATATCATCCAGCAAGTTGTATTCAATTTGTTAGAAAATTTTTCAGAGTTGTGATTTTCAAAAGGAAATATAGGAAAATAGTTATGAATAAACCATTGCTTATGTCTCCATTTAAAGGTTCAAGTCATTTTAAGCATTTACTCTAAGTTTTAAGTCATTAATTCATATGCACATAAGTAAAAAGACCTTGTACAATTTAAAACTACAAAAAATAATGGATTAAAATCATGAAAATAAGAGACATAAAAAACCACTAATTACAATAAGACTGATATTTTGCCTTGACAGAGATTCTAAAGTCACCTTCCATTTTAGAAAATAAGCTATTTGCGTGTGAATTGACATTTGCATTTGGTGCCCTTCATACCAAAATTCCATGGAAGCAGCTTTCACAGCCCTTTAAACTCTATGCTATTTGGGAGAAACCCTTGAATTATGCCAAAAGTGCTATCATCAGATAATCAGCTTTAGGATGTTTCATTTTTCTGTGAATATTTATGCACCATCCACCAGTGCCTCAACAGCCAGTATCAGTTGAGAAATTTAAATATGTTGGAATCCTGCTGTTTGGCCACAAGAAGACTTACATGATCCTTCACTCCATCTAGCCTCCCCACACGGGGACTTGGTTTTTCACAGCAGCTGACTTCCAAGGGTTCTAGTTTCTCATCTGAGAAAAAGGAGTGGGGAAGGAGGGCTTAGGCTGGACACAGTCAGCTCTCCAGAGAAACAAAGCCAGCAAGAGATTATCTATCTATCCAAATTTAAATTTAAATTTATTTATATATATTTAAAACCAACAAATATACGTCTTATATATGAGATTTATTTTAAGGAAAATTGGTTTATGGGATTGTGGGGACTGGAAGTCTGAAATTTGTAGGACAGGCCAGCACACTGGAAATTCCAGAAAAAGTTGGAAAAGTTGGGATTTGAGTTTTAAATCCACAGGGAAGGCCAGCAAGCTTGAAACTCAGACAAAAGCTGATGTGGTAGTCTTGAGGCAGAATTTCTTCTTTTCTGGGAAACCTTAGTTTTTACTCTTCAGGCTGTCAACTGATTAGATGAGGTCCACATACATTGAGGGTAATCTCCCTTCCTTAAAGTCAACTGATCATAGAGGCTAATCACATGCTACAAAATACCTTCAGAGAAACATCTAGACCAGTGTTTAACCAAACAATCGGACACCATAGCCTGGTTGACACAAACTTAATTATCGCAAATACTATTACTAAAACACAGTAAATTTGAAATATCAAATGTATAATCCCTCAATTTCTAATGGGAGAAATAACTTTATATCTTATATTTGCAAATACCTTTTCCTTCTTTCTATTTTGAATAATAGAAAATAAATGAAGGCCACATGTGTGACTTGAATAGCTATGAGCACATGGCTTTTATTGGCACACATATACGACAAATTTATGCTCATATAGCCCTATCATCTGAATCCCAACATAAACCTGTTACTTTTCAACCATACTTCTGCTCTGCCCTCTGTCCTTGCATTGGGGATCCATATGCCTAAATCCAAATTCCACCTTTTGCTTAACCCTTCTCTGCCTCAGTTTCCTTATATGTAAAATGGGAATCATAACTGTACCTATCTCATACTAATTTATTAAATTATAACATATATATATGACTTAAGATAGTACTTGGCACATAATCACATAATGAGATTCTATAATTATTTTATTATCCATTTTACCAAGAGTATAAACACTGACTTATTAGTGTTCATTATATTTGTAAATTAACCTAGTATTTTGTACTGTATTTTAAAAATGCCCACTTAAAATAGTACAAAATAAGATTCCCTAATGACACTAAATAATTCACTATTTTCTCCTGTAATAAAAAATGTAGAAAATCTTATTATTGTGAAAATGAACAGAGAAGATAGAGTGGGAAGGATAATAATACAGAAAAGATTTTAAAGGGTCTTTAAAATGATTTAAGGATGTGTTTTGCTTCTATCATGTCTTAATCAAGAAGCATTTATTCCTTATCATGTTTTTGGACATAAACTGAACAGAAGTAAACTTTGCATTGATATCATACTCTTCTTCAGAAATGCTTGAAACATTTGATGGAGTCAGCCATTATATTCACTCAGGTAATAGTTCTGTGAGGATGGCTGTGACTTTTTCACATGAGGTCATTGAAACACAGAGAGGGAGACACGACTTTGAGGCCAATGGCCAGGAACTCATACTTCCTTTGTTCTCACCAGCCTCTCAACCCAGAACTGCAGAAAAATGAACAGAAGCTTTAAACTTAGCTGTGCTCACCTCCAAAGCCTATAGGTCTTCCCAATCCCACCTGTCTTCTGCTTCCTTCCTACCACCATATTCTTCAGACTGGACATGAAACCTTTTCAGGCATTAATATGATGTTTCTAATGCTTCATATTTTGTGAGTAAGACTCAATGGCATGAAATACAGTGCTGGTGCTGAGAAGAAACCAACCCATTTTAATTAAAAATCTACATATCCGGATACCCATAAATGGCCACCCTTTTGCCATCTCTGGGGAAGAAGAAAGTACCTGATGACATGTATTTTGTTTGCAGGTGTCCTTCAGCTTTTAAATGTAGAAATTCAGAATTTTGGGTCATCATTATATTCATCCATTGAATTCACTAATGTGTCAGGATCCTGGATAATATCTTCTGCTCTGCACCAAAGCTGTGGTGGGGGAATTCATGCAGCTGCCAGCCATGGCATCATTTTGAAGGACAACATAGTATTTGGCACAGCCGGCCATGGCATTGATTTGGAGGGTCAGGCCTATTCTCTGACTAATAACCTCGTGGTTCTGATGACACAGCCAGCATGGTCCATCATTTGGGTGGCAGGAATCAAAGTGAATCAGGCAAAGGACATCAGCCTCCATGGCAACGTTGTAGCAGGATCAGAGAAGCTTGGCTTTCACATCCGAGGCCACAGGTGTTCTCCTCCTGAAGCATTTTGGTCTGACAATGTGGCCCATTCAAGTCTTCATGGCCTTCATCTCTATAAGGAAGATGGATTTGACAACTGTACCTGCATCACTGGCTTCCTGGCTTTCAAGAACTTCGACTATGGTGCCATGCTACATGTAAAGAACAGTGTGCAGATAGAGAACATCACTCTGGTAGACAATGCTATTGGTCTTTTGGCAGTAGTATATGTGTCTTCTGTTCCAAAGAGCGCCATTGAAAATGTACAGATTGTGCTCAGGAAGTCAGTCATTGTGGCCACCAGCTCCTCTTTTGACTGCATTCAGGACAAAGTTAAGCCTCGCTCAGCCAACTTGACATCCACAGCTCGAGCTCCTTCCAATCCAAGAGGAGGTCGAGTTGGTATTCTGTGGCCTGGATTCACCTCAGAACCACATCTGTGGCCTCAGGAGCCATGGCACAAAGTGAGAACTGGCCATTCAATTCCAGGAATCATGAAACTTCAAGGTAGGACATTTGGGTTTATCCTAGCAGCCTAGTTATATACATCTGTGTGCAAAATCTTTAATTGTATTCTGAAATTATATTAACAAAAGGGTAGCAGGGTGGTTTAGTGTTCACTGTCCAATTAACAACCTGCAGTGTTTTGATAACAACAATGGTGGTTTATAATGGCAGTGAGTGGCTCCTCACAAAGTTACTGCTTTATACATTTTGAAGAGCTTGCACAGAAATTATGTAATTTGTTCTATATAACAACTCTCTTAGGTAGGTGTTATTTTTTCTGTGATACAAATGAGGAAACTGAGATATAGAAATTGTGACTTGTCTGAGGTTTCTTGGTAGTTGGTGGGGCAGCTAGAATTAAAATCAAAGTTATACCACAACTTGTGCAGTAGATATTCTACCCACTCTCTTTCATACTATTGCACTCATCCCCTACACACTTAGTCTCTCTGGCAGTTGATTTTTCTGCAAAACGAATGGATTTTGATCAAGGCTTTGACAAAAAAGTATCACTCTTTAGACTTTATTGTATTGAATACTCTTCTATTTTGCTTACAATATTCATGTCTTGAGGAATTACAGATATTTTAAGTAAAGGTTTATATAAACTTCTGGAACTAGCCTGGATAGCTTAAACTGACTACTGGACATAAACTGTTATTGGAACATTCAGTTGTGCAATATGTATTTGTGGTTGGTGGCTTATATAATATAATGTTATGATTATTTTTTTAAATTTCAGATGTCACCTTTTCTAGTTTTGTGAAGAGTTGCTATACTGATGACCTAGATGTCTGCATTCTGCCAAATGAACAGAACACTGGAATCATGCACCCAATAACAGCAGAGAGGACCAGGATGCTAAAAATCAAAGATAAAAGCAAATTCTATTTCCATCCATTACTAGCCAGGTACCACTTTTAGTGTGGATATTAAGCCACACTTATTTTAAAAAATTGGTAATTTTCAAATACCTAACCACGATGAAAAAAGAATAATATCATCAATGGACATAGCAATGAATACTTCTAGAAAGGATTGCAGATTGATTTAATGGCCCCAATTCTTTACCCCTTCTACATTCATGCTCTTTGATATATGAGATTTTACCATTTCTCTCACTAAATAAAGAGGTAGAGTCTATTTCTCTACCCCTTGAATCTGCGCTCACCCATGTGACCTTTTCTGGTTAACAAAGGGAAGAAGTGATGGAGTGCAAGTCCCAAGTCTAGGCCTCAAAAGTTTTTTCATGCTTCGTATGTTCTCTTGCAATTCTGCCTTCATCACATGCCCAGGCTCCTTGCTGACTGTGTAGTATAAGGGAAATAAGAAACACGTGGAGCAGAGGTGCCCCCACCAAAGAGCCCCAAACAAGCTTAACCTAAAGAAGAGCCCCTTTAGTTGACCCAAAGGTCATGAGGAAGTCTATCTGAGTCCAACAAAACTGTCATGTGAACCCATCCCAGGTCAGCTGAGCTCTGACAACGCATGCAAAAATAAATGCTTACTGTTGTATGCCCTGATGTTTTCATAGTTGTTTCTTACACAGCTATAGCTAACTGGCACAAAAGGAAATTAAATATTGATGAGTTTGATGAATGTTTAAGCATTTTTGCATCACCCTCCTCTCAATATTTACCATTATTTGAAGAAACTCCTACAATATAGTAGAGATAGGAAGTATATATAAAACAAACAAAGATAAAAAACAAAAACGAACAAAAAAAAAAAACCACCTTTAAAGGATTTTAAGGTTTTTCTGCCTGAGTAGAAGCTTCTAATGTTTTATTTATACCTGGTTTTCTAAGAACAAGCATAACAGTTGGCATTTTATATGTAAATAATAAAATTGTGTTGACTGCATAAATGAAAATCATCAAAAGTCTTCAGAAGTAGGCCTTTTACACTGTTGTGCATGAACTAATATGTCTCAGCTTCAGGAAGCTCTGAACTAAACAATGTAGATTAGACAGATAATGATGCTCAGACCAGGGTAACTACTGTTCTTGAACAAATGATCCAAAAGTTTGATTCAAGGATCTGAAAACTACATAAAGAATTCCTTTTTTGCCATAAAAGGGAGCAGGGAAGTTAGGAGCCTAGAAATTGGGTTGCTTTTTCTTTTCTGCAATATTGGGGAAATTTCCTTTAGTCTGAAGAAAAGAATCAAGATAACTCACCCCTAATTAGAAAAGTTCATATATTCAACCCAACACCAGTATCTTTTTGGTGCCCATCCCTGAGCCATTTTAGGTTCCTAAACATGATTAGGTATGAACGTTGCATTCTTCTGCCATTTTTCTCCTACTGTTTAGTTTTCCTTATGTTCGTGTCCTACCTATGGGCTAAAATAGTTATAAAACTAAATGATATTAACATCTGATTCTTTGTACTATTTACCGCTTACAATAAGTATTTAATATTATTACGAAAAGTACCTAAAAGTATTAGACCAGGAGAAATAAAATACATTCTCTATAATTCAATATTGCAATTATATATTACTTGTATATGTACCCCAGTTGACTCTAAAAATTCCTATTATGCAGGAACCATGTCTATTTTTATCATTATTTTATTCCCCAGACATGCCAATAGTAGGTTTTCAATAGATAGTTTTCAAATGAGAATATCTAATTTTATTTTGCCTGTATGTAGTACAAATATAATTTATATTTATGATAATCCTAAAATACTGCAAGGTCCTGAAGTACCACAAAGAATTATGATCAGTAGATGTTAGGAGCATTTCATTGTATCTTGCTTCTTAGAACATTAGCAATCTATGTAAAGATTACATATCCAGATACCCAGTATATTTGATTGATAAAAATGTCTTCTTTACTGGCCATCTCACTGGGAAGTAAATTATTTAAGATAGAGCTTTATTTCATAGAATTTATTTTGCACAAGATCCACACTAACACTATATGTTTTCTTCTTGCTGCTTATCATGAAATGAGAGAATTGCTTTCTATTTCTCCTTAACAGAAAAGATCTAGGAGGCGTTGTCTGCCCTGAATCGGATTGTGAAAGTCCAAGAAAATATCTCTTCAAGGATTTGGATGGAAGAACTTTGGGCCTGCCTCCACCAGTTTCTGTGTTTCCTAAAACAGAGGGAGAATGGACTGGATCTTTCTTCAATGCAGGTCAGGAGAATTTGAAAGCAGTGCCTTAGAAAAGGGAGTGTGCATGAATAGGAACTGGCTTGACTGTGCTATCCATGGGGAGGAAAATATACTAGAGAGGAGCTCAAAGAGTTCTAGAGTTGGTTAGCTTTAATATGCAGTTCAGACCTGTTGTCGCTCAGGAACGTTGAATGATTAATTGATGTCAGAACATTACTGCTGTGCCCTCCGTGAAACTGCCTGCGCCTATGCCAAGGTGCAGATTCCCAACACCCAGCTCTGTGTGCAAGTGGGGAGAACAATTCTCTCGTTAGCTCTGTTCCTGGACCCAAAGCAGTACTCCTTGTGCTGAGTGTTTTGCAAGGTTGGCCACAGAACCAGCTCCTCGGCTTTCGGAGTCTACCTTTCTCTTTTATTGGGGCTAAAAGGTTCTTACTCTGAGACGGTGGTGGTGTAGATGCCACCTTCCCTTTTATCCATCTTCCAGTTGTCCCCGAGGAGCTTTGTTTGAAACTCCTTTTGCCTCTTTTTGCTTATGCAACCAAAGACCCTCTGGTTATCAATTTTTATAGCCAGACGCCTGGAAGGATCATTGCTTTTCTGCTTCCAGAAGCGATGACACTGAATTCCTGTTGCAGATAAAGAATTTTCCTTGCCACCTTTGACCTCAGTCACTGTTTCTTCTCAGACTTCTTTTTTGGTCTCCCTTTCTCTTTTTAAGCTCTGAATGTAGGAATATCCCAGGGCTATGTCCTCAGATCTCTTTCCTTCTCTCTCTGATCTTACTCTTCAGGTCTCAAAGTTGAAACATCATCTGATGTCCATGGCTTTCAATTTATATGTCCACTCAGACTTGACCCTGTACTTTGGTCTTGTGTATCCAACTGACACCACTAGGAAGTGTAATAGGCGCCCCAGACTTAACATGCCCAAATGGGATTCTTGATCTCTGACCCTGTCCATAACTTGCATCTTGCCTAGTCATCCCTATCTTAATAATTGGTACCACCATTCATTTGAATATTTAAGTAAAAAAAAACTTAGCGGCAATACTTTATTCATCTCCTAATTGAAACTCTCCCAATTTTCATTCCCTCTTCTACTTCCACTCAAGTCTACCCATCATCATGTCTCACCTGACAAGAGAATACCCTCCTATGGTCTCCTTTCTTCTACTACTGTACCTGATAGTCTTTTCTACAGACAATAGCCAGAGCAATGTTTTTAACCTTCTCATGACTTCTCGTCTCCCCACAAGCCTGCAAACCCTGTCTGGTTCCTCTGCCACTCTCACCTCTTCTCCTGTGACTCTACCTTTCCTTATTCTTCTGGGCCTTTTTCAATTTTCCTTTAATGTTCTAAGCTTCTCCCTAGCTCAGGACCTTTGCACATACTATTTTTTCTGCCTAGAATATATTTTTCTCACTTCTTTGCTGATCTGGTTTCCCTCTGTCCAAACTTCTCAAAGAAGTATTCTCTGGCCACCTCATATAAAATGATCATGATGCCATTATTCTCTAGCCTTACTATATAGCCCTGCTATTTATTTTTCTTCAGAGCCCCATTACCTGAAGTGTAAATATACTTGTTTACTGGATGAAGGCAGGAATTTTGCCTATGCAATGCTATATATTTGGGGGGTGCTCAACAAATATTTGTTGACTGACTGATCAAATGAACAAATTAATGATGGGAGAATATTAGTTTGTTTGCCTCAAACCATTCAAAGACATAAAGAAGGAATTGAGGCCTCCAGGCCATTTGCTGTGAGGATCTATCTGTAATAGTTTTTGGTCTCACAGACATTTCCAGGTACACTTTTACTTGTTTCCACCTTTCTTTCATTGGAAGTACTGCTACAAACTACTTTACAGCACTTGGCATTTAGAGAAGTTTCTACTCATAACTCTTTTCATTACCATAAAATTTCGCATGTGAACACTTTTGCATATGTTGAAGACTTATCTTTGCAACAAAATAACAAGCTGTGGGGAGAAGAGTATAGATTTAAAAAGTCGTGCTGAGAACATGGAACGTACAGAATAAATATTCATTTTGATATGTTGATTATGTCTGTTGGGTATAACCAGAAAATATATTCTTGCTCAAAGAATGAAATTTGAGGGCATATATATATTAATGAGAAAATATTTGGGAAGTAGTAAAAGAAAAATTAAAAGGTAGGCAGCTACTCTCCTACTTATTACTAGATCTATCCAAATTGTTTCCTACAGTCAGTTTTTTAAATTGGTTTTAAGAATTATCCCACTATTATAAGCCTTTATGCTATGGCAAAACATCTTCATACTTTAAAACAAGTACATGAATAATTGTGGGGCTTTTCTTAGTTTGTGACTTGGTGATGGCCACATTTCTTTGGAATCAGTAAGAAGGCATATGTGTTTCAGATGAAGTCTACATTTCATTCAAATAAAAAAAAAGTAATACTGAAGATAGTGTCTTAGTTTGGGTTGCCCTAGAAGCAGACCTGGTACAAAGTACAGAGTACAAGTAGCTTATGTGTAGGGGTGAAGGAATTCCAGGAACAGCAGTAGGGAAGTGGGGAAGTGAGGCAAGGAAGGGAAGGAAGTCCTAAAGTGTGTGGTACCCAGCTGGGTACCACTGTGGGCAGCTGGAGCTCAAGTCTGATGGGGAACTCCAAGAGACCATGGGGATATGTCTCAAATTCCCCCCCAACCAAGCAGTGAGAAATCTAATGTACAATACTTCAAATCCTCACCCATTATTGGTTGAGGGCTGCTTCTGGGGACATTAAATCTACAGACCTTGGGTTTTTCCTGGTCACAGTCCACGTGTTCTCCCACAACCAGGTATTTTTCTCTCAGCAGGGAGTGGCAGGTTTGTGCAATCAGTAGCCTTTTGTGTGAAAAGGTGAGTGTCAAAAGCATATGGTCATGGCATTGGCAGCATCTATTATAAATAGAAACTCTAAAATGTCCATCAAATGCTCAATGTTTAAATAATAAGAATATTCTTTGGATGAACTCTTGAGTGGTTGCATACACTGTGGAGTACCATGCTGTCTAGGCACAAATATGCTTTGGCTGCTGGCTTTAATACTAGCACTTTTTGTTTTTCTCAGGTCTCTGCCTTGGTGGTTGTATTAGTCAGCCAAAGGAGTGCTGATGCAAAATACCAGAAATCGGTTGGTTTTTATAAAGGGTATTTATCTGAGGTAGAAGCTTAGAGTTACCAGGCCACAAAGCACAAGTTACCTCCCTCACCAAAGTTTATTGCCACGTGTTGGAGCAAGATGGCTGCCAACGTCTGTGAGGGTTCAGGCTTCCTGGGCTCCGCTCTTCCCAGGGCTTGCCTTTCTCTGGGCCCAGCTGCTCTGCTATCTCCACAAGGCCAGCTGTAGACTATCAGGCAAATGACTTGTTTCCCTTCCTGGGCCTTCTCTCTTTCCTCATAACAAAGCTCCTCTGTGTGCTTACTTCCCAGCTCAAGACTCTGCATCAGAACTCCCGCTCAAAACTCCAACTCCTCTGCTCTGCCATGTAGTTTTATCTCTGAGTCCCCACCCACCAAGGGGCAGGGACTCAACATCCTACTGACATAGCCCAATCAAAACCCTAATCATAACTTAATCACGCCCAGAGGAACAGACCAGTTTACAAGCATAATCCAAAATCTATTTTTGGAATTCATAACTATATCAAACTGCTACAGTGGTAAAACATGACTCAATGGTAAAACTGGCAGTTTTATTATTTATTATACACCATTTACTATCAGTGTGTTGGCAGGCATGTGCATGTGTGTGAGTGGCTGGGTGTATATATGACTGACTGCTTTAAGCTTCTGATGTTTGAAAACTTTATAATATTTTAAAAATAGTCTTATCCTTGTTTTGTAGCTTTTTTTTTAAGGAGATACCAGAGATTGAACCCGGGACCTTGTACATGGGAAGCAGGTGCTCAACCACTGAGCTATATCTGCTCCCCAAAGAGAGTTGGTTTTTTTCATTTGTTTGTTTGTTTTTAAGATGGACCAGGGATCGAACCTGCGACCTTATATATGGGAAGCAGGTGCTCAACCACTTGACCTACATCCGCTCCCCATTTATAACATTTTAAATGAGGTTGCTATAGGTCCCAACTGCAAGGATTCCTACAGTGGAATCCTGCTGTTTACTACACTGAAAGTATAATCTGTGTCCTCTTGCAATGAGGGAGACAAAACAAAGTAAATGGTACCTTCTGGGTGCTGACAGGATGGCAGTGTTTTCCTTTGACTCCCAAAGTATGAGTAAATACCCCCATTCACCATTCAAGTTCCCCTTAAAAAATATTCTCCTCTTTGTTACTATCCAATTCATGTCCACATTCTGGGAAATGAGAAAAGCACAACTTGAATCTCAAGAAAATAAATATCTGTTTGGTATATTCGTTCTTCAAACACAGAATCCATTAATTTCTGTAAAACAAAGAAATCTTTTCAGGGAAAATGAAAATGGAGACCACGGGAGCCACATCTCATATTTATTCCAAATTCCATCAAGTTTGACACACCCTTATGCTCTTTTATTTTTATTAACAAGCCTGTCCACACAGTTTGGAGTCTGTGGGCTTTGATGTTTATTTTTAATTTGAAAATAAACAGATGTTTATTTGCATATATAAGTTCATACACAAAAACTGCCCACTTAGATATCCACAGGGTATCTAAGTATGTATTGTCACAAATTCTGACATCAGGAGCAAAAACCATCTGTGTGGATCAGCTGTAAGGAACACTGTGCCAGTGGGTTTTGCTATCTGTGTAGTGCAGGGTGTGTAGCCAGGGGAAAAGTGAACTGGTAATTTTGTTTTGTACTTATCTGTAAGTTTGCATTTTGCAGCCAACTTTGAAAAATGCGTGGCAACAGAGTGAGGCAGCTAATCCCAAGCAGGAGATCCTCCAGGAACCATTTACATTTAATTCCAGAAAAGGTTCCTTTTGATTAAGAATGCATCTGATCATCTGAAAATTCAAAATCATTTAGAAAAATAAAGTCTTGACATGAATATTCCTTTTAGGACGGACTAGAAATACACTGGAGCGCTCCATTTTGGCTTCTTACTCATTTCCTGTCTGCTCCAAACTAAAAATTGATGGCATCACCTCTCAGACTGCGTTTATAAGTGTGAACAACCAATGCTGTTGCAGAAGGTCTGAAAGAAATCAGAGCTTCCGTTTCAGTGGTGTTTTACAATGGCTGAACCAGAACTAAGGAAACAGAAAGGCAGTAAAATGGAAGCTAACATTACTTGAGCACCTATTACATCCTAAACTGCTGGATTTGGCATTTTCATTCATTCAACAAATGTGTATTGACCACCTGCTGTCTACCAGCAGCGCCTATCTAAGTGTGGGAACTATGATGGTAGGCAAGACAAAGCCCCTCCTTTCACTGAGCTAGTGTTCTGGTAGAGAGAGATACCTACACAAATAAATTAAAATATCCCAGCAGAGATAAGAGATATCCAGACAATAAAAGAGGGTTGGGGGCCAGAGGTAGTTTGCGGTGGGCGTGTGTATGTGTGTAGGGTGTTGCTGTTTGACATAGAGTTACATTTGTAATAGGATCTGAATGAGGAGGGAGGAGCCCCTGCTCTGAGCAGGGAGAGGAGCCTGGGGGGCAGAAGGACCAGCCAGTGTAGAGGCTGAGGTGAGAGGGAACCCTGCAGGTCTGAGGGGTGGAAAGAAAGCCCGTGTGACTGGTGTGTAATTAATGAGACGGGGAGTAGTTGGAAGTTGACAGGAGCCAGCTACGTCATAGGTCAGGGTAAGGGGTTTAATTTTATTCAAATTCAATAAGATAGTGGTGGAGGGTTTTAAGAAAGGATTTGATTCACTCTCTGAAAGGATTGTACTTGCTGCTGTGGACAATAAGCAGGCAAAGCAGTTAGGAAGCCCTCGGGGTGGAGATAATGGGGCTGAGAGGCGTGCTCCTCGGTGGTGAGTGAGCCCACCAACCTGCGCTGGCCCACAGAATCTGTTACCATCTACAATGAGATCATTACAGAGATTTAGCATTTAGAGACATAGACGTTTGACAGAGTAATGGCATGTCTGTTGGATCTAATAAATTAAAAACGGGGGTTTATATTTTGTGTGTGTAAGTTATCTAATAATTTCTATTATATTTTAAAAAGTGCTGGTCATCAATGGGCTTGAAATCTTAAAACAAACAAAACAAACCCTACTTCTTTGCCATGAATAGTTTGTAAATCTACAGCCTAAGGTCCCTATTGTTTTCAGTGAAGGTGCTAAAAATTGTATGGAATTGGGATATATTTTAGTGGTGGAGTCTACAGGACTTTGCTATGGATTAGATTCAGAGGCTAAAGGCAAGAAAGAAATCAAGATTGATATTTAAGCTTCTTTGATCCAAGCAACTGAAGAATGGTGTTCCAATTTTAAGGAATAGCTGCAAGTGGGGACAGAGCAGATTTGCAAGGTGAATCCAGGCTATCCCAGGCCTGGCTGGCAGTGGAGCTGTGGAACAGGTGGGTGGATGCACAAGCCTCATGGGCAAAAGAGCCATCAAGGTCCAAGATGACCTTGTGGGGGGAGAAAGGAGAAGAAGGGAAGAGAACTGAATCTCTTTCATGACAATTATGAAGTCTCATAAAATTATTATGAGGAATAGACTAAATACTATTTTTTACAAGTATTGTTTTTAAATAGTCATAAGAGCTCTAAGAAAGGTGTTGTTTTTCCCTTTGATATGTGAGAAGGAATAGGTATCTTGTGCTCGGTGGTAACTGCCAGACATAACTGGCTCCAAAATGTACTTTCCCCTGCCCATATTTCTTCAGTTGAGAAGGTGAATTTGATATAATGAGGACAGTGGTTCCCAAAGCTAACTTTGTCATCAGAATCATCTGGGACATTAAAAATGAATTTGTCACCTAGCTACAGTGGTAAAAACAGCATGGTGTGGGCATAAAGATAGACACATAGACCAATGGAACCAAATTGATGGTTCAGAAACAGACCCTCACATCTGTGGTCAAGTGATTTTTGACAAGTCTGTCAAACCCACCCAGCTGGGTAAGAACAGTCTATTCAACAAATGGTGCTGGGAGAACTGGATATCCATAGCCAAAAGAAAGAAAGAGGACCCCAATCTCACATCTTACACAAAAATTAACTTAAAATGGATCAAAGACCTAAATATAAAAGCTAGAACCTAATGCTCCTAGAAGAGAATGTAAGAAAACATCTTCAAGACCTGGTTGTAGGTTGGGACCTCCTCAAACTTCAACACTTTTGTGATCCAAAGAACTTCATCAAGAAGGTGAAAAGGTAGCCCACTCAATGGGAGAAAATATTTGGAAATCACATATCCAATAAGGATTTGATTTCCATGCTATATAAAGAGATCATACAACTTGACAATAAAAGAACAAGCAATCCAATTAAAAAATGGGCAAAAGACAAACAGACATTTCTCCAAAGAGGAAATACAAATGGACAGAAAGCACATGAAAAAATGTTCAATATCACTAGCTATTAGGGAAATGCAAATCAAAACGACAATGAGATATCATATCACACCACATAGACTGACCATTATTTAAAGAAAAGAAAACAATAAGTGCTGGAGAGGATGTGGAGAAATAGACTCCTATGCTGTTGATCGGATTGTAAAATGGTGCAGCCTCTGTGGAAGACAGTTTAGAGGTTCCTCAGGAAGCTAAATATAGAATTGCCTTTGGATCCAGCAATTCCTCTACTAGGAATAGATCCAGAAAAACTGAAAACTGTGACACAAAAGGACATCTGCACACCGATGTTCACAGCAGCATTATTCACAATTGCCAAAAGATGGAAACAACGCAAGTGTCCATCAACTAATGAATAGATAAACAAAATGTGGTATGTACATATGATAGACTACTATGCTGCAGTAAGAAGAAATGAAATTGGGATACATATGATAACATGGACGAATCTTGAAGACATTATGCTAAGTGAAATAAGCCAGACACAAAAGGACAAATATTGCATGGTCTTACTAATATGAACTAAATACAAAGAATTAAACACATGGAGTTAAAACCTAGAGTATAGGTTATTAGGAGATAAGAGGAGGGCTGTGAAGGAGTACTGATGCTTACTGTATGTAGAAGTTTTAATTAATTTGACTGTAAATGTATGGAAATGTATACACATTATAGTGAGTTGCAGCTGGTTTATAAATGGGATTGTGGCTGAAAAGGGTAGTCTAGGAATGTAAATGTCAACTGAAAGAAAGCTAGAGAATAATCTAGGGGCTGATTAACACAGTGAACCCAGAGGTGGATGAGAATTGTGGTTAATAGTACAAATGCAAGAATGTCTTTCTGTGAACTAGAACAGAGGTACATCATTATTGCAGGGAGGTGGAAATGTGGAAAAGCATGGGTAAAATACAATTAATGTAACCTATGGACTATAGTTAGCAATACTGCAATATTCTTGCATCAATGCTAAAGATGTACTGTCTTAATAATAGGGGTGTATGGAAAAAATATGCCAAATGTACACAATGGACCATAGTTAGCGGTAATTGTCTGATGATATTATAATCTGTAACAAATGTACCACAACAGTGTGGTGTATTGGTAAAGGGTTGTTGCATAGGAATTCTACACATGTGCATGATTGTTTTATAAGTTTCAACTTCAGTAATAAAAATATAATAAAAACCTTAAAAAAAATGATTTGCATGTGGGGCAATTTTTATCCAATAGGTTTGTGTGAAGCCCAGGGATTTTTGTTTTTAAAATATATAAGTGAAATGTAAACCTTCCCAAGTGATTCTGCAGTGCTAGATTTGAGAACCATTGTTATTGAGGTATACGCTCCCTTTGAAGTAAACAAGCAAGATGATAAGGAGACAATTGCTATTTTTGATTTAAAAAGTGGCCAGTTTGGATTTTTCATGAATAACAAGATTTAGCTCTGTGTAAAATACTAACACATATAAATATACTTGCTTAGATACACACCGAATATATTTCTGAAATGGAAAAGAATGTCAACTAAAAAGATACAGGGGTATATACAGGCTAAATTAAGTCTTTGTATAATAAGAATATGTTAAACCTTATGTTTTGGAGATCATTTTTCTGAGCATTGAAATAAGTTGAAAGACTTCAAAACGTCACTTTCATAATATATCACTGTCACTGGATAAAAATGGGTTCCATACTAAGTTTATTTTTTAAATTCTGCATTAAATCTTTATATTATAAAGCTATACTCGTGATAAGGTTTTCCCACACCTTGCTGGACATTATTATTTCCAGTAAAGTCTTATGGTCTGACCAGGGCTTCTGACTCAATCCACCTTCAGGGAAGGTAAAAGTTTCCCGTTCTTTACTGAGGATAAGGAACATTTTCAAATTGTGTTACTTCTTGGCCACCTCTTAAGAAAAAGAGTTATAAACCATTGTGGAGACCTTAAAAGTGACTTGCCTCGAATCAAAAATAAAAGATTAGATTGGTAAAAAAAAAAAAAAAAAGAAAAGAAAAGAAAAGAAAGCTGGCATTTGACTGAGCCTATAGAGTGATGAAGTAGCTTCTAACTGAATAATGGGACAGTCAAGTAATATGGAGACGTATGCTCAGCCACTTAACAGACATAGCATGGCTAGTATTTTCTCAACTCTTTGTTGCTAGATCTTAAAATGTATCGCTTTTTTAAGCTTTCTCGGCTTCTCTTTCTCCCCATTTGTCCTGAGAATGACAGCAAGATAGTATTATAAAATGGGAGAGTGGAGAGGGAGGGAGAAAATGAGAGGACAGAATGGAGAGAGGAAACGGTTGTTAGAAAATTTGTCTGCCAATATCTGTGCTTGCAGAGGTCTTTTTCTTCTAGCTAGAGGGGGAAATACCATTCTCTTTTCCCAAGCAATTATAGGCCCCAAAGATTGAAACTTGGTATATAGCTCTTTAATCTCAGCAGATATTTATGGTTAAACATTAGACTTTTAGGATTCCAGATGTCAGGGTATTAAAATATAAAGACACAGTCGAGTCTCGGAAAATATTAGAATCTTTGGGATATGTGGCTGCAAGGGATTTTCATCCCAAGCAGAGCAGGGTAAAGCTCCCAGTGATTCTCTGTAAAACCCAAAGAACACCTTTTATCCACCTTACTCTCTCATTCCCACATAACTTGCCTGGACTCTAGGGCATTGAATGGCATAACAATGTTCAATTGCATTTTGAAAGAGTCTATACTGTGAGCCAATATTTTCCATTTGTGATTTGTATAGGAAGATGTGAAAAGGCATGCGATCCATGGAAACAATTTCCTTTTCCTTTCCTCAATCTAGACATTTTATTACTGCTTTTGTCTTGCTCCTCAGATCTTCCATTAACCATGAGAGCAACTAACACTTGTAGAGTGTCCACCATGTGCCCAGCTCTGTGCTAAGACCTATAGACAAATTATTTTATTTAATCCCGTCAACAAGATCTACTTTATGAGAAAGTTCTTCCCATTCCCTCTATTTTATCCACATGGAAACTGGTGTTGAAACATTAAGTATCTTACCCCAAGTTGTTCAACTAATTAATGGAAGAGTCAGGATGGGCCCCGTGGTTTAAACACTGTGCCACACATACCTGGCACTCTCCTTCCAAGTATTCTTCCTTCTCCACCTTTAGCTCTTTCGGAGCTGTCTGCCTTTTTCACACACAAGTCTCTATCTACATAAAACAAAGCAAACAGAGACTGTGCCCTTATTCCAGCAATTACCCGCCTTGCTAGCTATAATAATAGTTACCATTTTCCTAAAACATTCCATGTGCCAGTTTATAAATATTCTCATTTATCCTTACAGAAACCTTAACATGTAGGGGTTTCTATTCCCTTGCAGCATTTGGGAAAATAGAGGTTGAGAGAAGTTAGTTAATTTTTCATGGTTCTACAGCTCAATGTGCAGAATCAAGATTTAAATCTGCATTTATCTGACTCTAAAGCCTGGGCCCTTAACCACTCTTAGATAATTATCATTGTGTGGTCTGAATCATGTGGTGGGACTCTGCTGAGATATATTTAACTGAATAAGTCACATATTTCTACTTTACTTGGTAGCAAATAGATTTTTAGATTAAAAAAAAAAACAACAGCTCTCATTTACCTTAATTTGAAAGGCAATGTAATAACCACAAAATACCTCATTTAGTTTCTCTTCTTCCCCATACTATTATATATATTTAAAATATGGACATTTCTCTATGTACAAAGGAAATGGACTATGTCACATTCAAGTCAAATGCTTTGCCAGTCGTAACCAAAGGAGGTTTGGTAATGACAATGTAGTACTATGGAGTAGACACTTTGGTCTTGAAATAAACATTTCTTATGGCAGTCGTGACACTACTTTAGGCTTTGCTGTTCTGTAGCCCTCCTTTTCCCAGTGATTTCATGTAGTTATGTATTTATTTATTTTTACAACTTAAATGTTTGTCAAGTACCCACTGAGAGCAAGACATTATGTACTGTTGACATAACCAAGGGACATCAAGATGGATAAGAGGCAATTCCTGCCCTCGTGGGCTTGTGGGTTAGTGCATGGGGAGAGGAAGTCTAGCCTATGAGATGTGGTTAGTGTAAAATTGGCACAAAGTACTGGAGAGCTCACGTGTAGTTGGGGATATGGAAAAAAAGTTCTAGGAAGGATTTGGAATAGAGAAGAGCCTAGATGTGTGGGTAAAGCTTTAAAAGCCACAGATGACAGAGGAAGTGAACGAGTTGTATTTAGAAGGAGCAGATGCAGGACTGTATTCTCTGGGTTGCCTCCTCTGTGAAGTTGTCCCTGGCTTTCACATGCAGTGTGGATATCTTCCCTTTATGTAGCATGAACCTCTCTTTCAGCACTTCCCATGTTCACTGCCGTCTTTTTATAAGTCTGCCTCCTCCACCAGACTGTGAGTATAAGGAAGGCCAACATCTTTGAAATTTTCATATATTCCTGGAACATAATATATGCTTGGTAAATGTTTGATGAATGAGAAATAAATGAATAAATGAGTGAAATAAGTCAAGAATTCAGGGTAAATGTCATTGATTTAATTAATACATAATTGGTTTAGCATTTTTAAAGAAAGTTCATCTAATCCCTACTTTCAGGAGATTCTCTGTGAAAATAGTGGTTCATGACCAAATAAATTTTGTAAACCCTGACTACTTCATTCCCATTTTGGAGATTCATTATGTGAATTAAAATATTAAAGGTCCTGAAAAGTCCTGCTATTAAATTTGAAAAAGAAGTTTAAACTTTGTGTTATCTGATATTTCTCAAACTTAATGATTAGAGAATAATTGTTTATATTACACTTTATTTTTCCTTAGAAATAATGTACATAATAATATATTTTGGAAAACATTGCCCCATATTAATCCATTCATCCTTGGGCACAGGAATATATGCCCATTTGGAAAGAAATTCCAAGATTACAGCATCCTTAATTCAGATGGTTCCATGAAGTTACACTTCCAGTTCCACTTCCCACATGATGCACAGACTGTCTCTACCTTTAACTTTTCCAGGAATTGGGAGCTTACTTCTCATAATGCTTCTCAATATATTTTGAAGAGCTCTGTTAGAGTCTTTCTCCTATGAATTCTGTTTAGTGATCTGATTTGCTTTTTGGCATGACAGAGCATGAGTGTAATTCTTTCCATATTACAGCTTTTTACATATTTAAAAATAGTGGAACAGTGATTTTCAAGTCTAAGAAATCTCTTTAGAGCATAAAAATTGTAAATTCCTTCAGTTAGTCAACATATGATAATTCTCATTTTTAATTCTTCCTTTTCTAGAATGGTTATTTTGGAAGTTCTTCAGTATGTCAATGGCTCTCCCAGAATGTAGAACCAAGAACTGAACATTATTCATCCAGAAAATTGTTATCCAACATAAATAAAATGTTAGACCTGTAGCTTAAAATTTTCTAATGGCTAGGTTAAAAAAAGTAAAAACAAGGCTTCTAGGGAGTGTGTGAGTGATCATTCTGTCATAATGTGTTGTATCAGTGGGTGGAGACCCACATAATGAGTGGGAAGGAGTTGGACTCCCATCCTCAGGAGGACCGATTTGTTCACAAATAGACAGGCGGGAGTCGAGAGCATGGGCAGTTCCTAATAAGGGAGGACAAACCAGTGTGTCAAGACCTCAGTCTTAGGGAGTGGAAGTGGCTCAAGCAATTAGACAACTCCCTCCCATATCGGAGGTCCCGGGTTTGGCTCCCGGTGCCTCCTAAAGAAACAAGGAAAATGAACAGACTTAGCAAGTGAAAAGCAACAAGGGGCTGGGGAGAAATAAATAAATAAATAAATAAATAAGACCTCAGTCTTGTTGCATGTACCTATGAATCTCGTCATCCAAGGAGTGACGCCAGGGGGTCACTGTGGACCCCAAAGGGAGGGGAAAGGAGGAATAGAATAGATTGAATAGGGGGTATTTAGTGGGTAGTAGAAGTGTTCTACATGATCTTACAGTGATGGACACAGGACATGTAAATATCAAAATTTTAAAAAGTGTACGGTCTAAAATGTAAACCATAATGTAAACCATTGACCATGGTTAGTAGCTATGTTTCACTATTTGCATATCAGTTATAACAAAGTTGACACATATACAAAGGCATTAATATGGGGGGGAGGAAAGGGGGAGGATGTTGGGTATATGAGAGTCCCCTGTATTCTGTGTGTGAGTTTGCTGTGACCTAAAACTTCTTTGAAAACAAAATGAAAAATAGTGAGACACTGGGAAATGAGTGGGGGAAGGTGCCAAGGTATAGACAGGACACCAGATATTGTGATGAAAGGCAAAATGTCAAAAAAAATTTTTTAAATTATTTTTTA
>JAQZBX010020084.1:0-24613 GCA_029593785.1 Cabassous unicinctus
TTGTGCATTCAGCACTATAATCAATAACAGATCACTTTACTTCAAAAAAAGAAAAGAAAAGAAAAGAAAAGAAATCAACAACAAAAGCAAACAAATGCAAAAATTCCCAAATTCCCAACCACTTGGTAATAATCTCTCAATCACTCTATCCTTCCCCTGTCATACATAATTGCTAATCTATTCCCATCTCTGTAATTTATTTCTATATACTATTTGTATAGATGTAGTTAAACAATATGTAGTACTTTTGCCCAGTTTTATTCACTCGGAATATTTACTTTTTTTTTTTTACTAGAAATGGAAGAGAGTTAAAATATTACTATACACTTCTGTCCATCATTTATTTTGGTTGTATATTCATCCAAATATCACCCTAGTGTTAACCTCTTGTAATATTAACATTCATTTGTTCTGTTTCAGAGAAAAATATTTTATATATGCACTAGTAACCATTGACGTAATTTGCCTCAGGACTGCAGATACAGAGTAACAGATATGTACTGGGTTTTATAATAGGAATTTTATTAGAGGAAAATCTTACAGTTTCTATGCTGAGAAATGTCCAAATCAAGGTACCATCAAAGATGCTTTTACATTAAAGTCAGCTACTAGTGACCCTTGCCATGTGGCAAGGAAAGATGGCAGATGCCCTCTGCCAAGGTCCCTGCCTTCCCCTCAAGGCTCACCATCTCCCAGAGCTCAGCTGTGGGCAAGATATATGGCTTGTCTCTATCCAGTCCTCTTCTTCAGCCTTGGCTGCACTGCTTTCTCCCTGAGTTCAGCTGTGGACTATCAGGCATATGACAGTGTTCACCCCCTCACCTTTAGCTGCACTATGTCTCTCAATTTGATTGTATTGATCAATGTGTCTACCTTTATGCCAATACCATGCTTTTATGACCACTGTGTCATTAGAATACATGTCAGGGTAAGGAAAAGTGAGTCTTCCAACTTTGCTGTTCTTTTTAGGATGTTTTTGGCTTTTGAGACCTGTTTCCCTTCCAAATAAAACTGGTTATTAACATTTCTATTTCTATAAAGTAACTTGTTGGAATTCTAATTGGGATTGCATTAATCTATGAATCATTTTGGGTGGCCTGAACATCTTCATGTTTAGTCTTCCAATACTGAAGAAAGAATGTCCTTGCATTTGTTTAGGACTTCTTTAATTATTTTTAATGGTGTTTTATAGTTTTCTGAATAAGATTTCCCTTGCATATCTGGTTAAATTAACTTCTAGATGTTTTAGACTTTTTGATGCTATTGTAAATGGAATGTTTTCTTCATTTCCTCTTCAACTTGACTGTTATTAATGCAGAAAATAATACTGATATTTGTGTATTGGTATTGTATCCTACCAATTTGCTGAAATCATTATTAGATTTTGTGGCATTTGAGATTATTTTCTGAATTTGAAAATAAGAAGGATTTTTTGAACTATTTTTTTCCTGTGAATGTAATACTCTTTGATTGCATAAAATTTTGTTGGGGTCCTTTGATTAGATTACTGATAAGATCATTCTAGGTATTTAAATTGAACTACATCAGTGAGATGTGACTCAGGTTGCGTTTCTACCCCATTGCTGGGTCAGATATAAATGGAAAGAAAGAGAAGGACAGATAGACACAGGAAAAAGGAAGCTGCCATGCTTGATACAACCATGTGTGAAAGGACTAGAAGATCACTTAAACAGGAAGCCCACAAGAGACTGGAAGCATGGATTAGCTCAAAAAGAGACATGGCCTATGTCAGGTTTGCTTACAGCTTCAGAAAGCAAGAACCATGGCAGAGATTAGGAGCCATCTTCTTTCCCCTCATTGCAGCTGACTTTGGTGAGAAATCCCCTCTTATGTTATGCTGGTTTGGATTTTTCATGGCCTTGTAACTGTACATTTTACCTGAAATAAATCCCCTTTACAAAAGTCAAATAATGTTTTGTACTTTGCAAGTGCAATCCTTTGAAAAACTAAAACAGAAACTTTATCAAGTGTGGGCTTGTGCTGCAACAATTACCAAAAATGCTGGAACAGTTTTATAAATGGGTGAGGGATATTTTTTGAAGAATTGTAAGATGCTTGATAGAAAAGTCATAGATTGCTTAGAAGAAACTTTTGAAAGGAATATGGACCATACTGTTATTTCTAGTGAGGCCTTGAAAGGAAATGATGAAATTATTATTGTAAACTGAAAAGAGGCAATCTGTGTTTTAAAGTTGCAGAGAACTTAACAAGATTGGCTCATGATGTTAGGTGGAAGTCAGAATTTGAAAATGAACAGGCTTGACATTTAGCTGAGGATATTTCCAAAGTAAATGTGGAAAATGCAGACTGGCTTCTCCTTTTAGCTTATATCAAAATGCAAGAGTACAGAGAATAACTGAGAGTTGAATTGTTGGGGACAAAGAAACCAGAGTTTGATTTATGGATTTCCAAGCTTCTCAAGAAAAAAACCTCAAAAAGTAGTAGCTCATATAAAAACTTAACTCAACTTGGAACTTGTAAGTCACTATTGGAAATGCAGTTATCAAGGAAAGACTTGCAGAAAGGCTTACTTTCTGATGGCTTGGACGACTGTTCCCTGCATGCTAAACTAAGAAATTTTTGCAATAACTGTATGAACCAAACCATTGTCAATCTGGACTAAAAGGTATAGGGAAGGGAGATGTCAATGGGAAAATGACTTCAAGAGGAAAACTGAGCATGCTGAGGTTTAGAATTCAGAAATATTCTTGGGCCAAGAGAGGGACCACACCCATGTATATGGAGAATTTGAGTTTGCCCAGAGATTTAATGAGGGTAGTTCTTCAAGCTCACTGTTCAGGGAGGGTTTTGCCACCACAGGCTAGAAAAAGGGTACAGCACATCCCCCATTTGTTAGAGAGAGTAACTTACCACCCCACCTATCTGAGGGATGTGGGTCTGTTGTCCATAGGTTCAGGATTATTAGGTCACCACCTCAATGCTCTGTGGGGATTGAGCCTAGGCTTCACTGATTAAGGAGAGCCAAGTTGCCACCCCACTGTTCTTAGGGGATTGGGCATGTATTATTATGGAGAATGTTGCCACCACCTCATTATAGTAAAGGGGTTGAATCTGTTCTCCAGAGATTGGAGAAAGTATGGCAATCACCCAACTTTTCTTGGAGGGTGGGATCTGGTGCTCAGTTGCCTCCCAGATGTTTGAAGAGGGAGGAAGAAAAGGTATGGCCATTGGTAAAGCCCATATAGAGGGAGACCCCTCATGAGGCTTTGATGAGAAAAAACTGCTATTTTAAGGATACTCTAAGCATTGAAATCCAAAGGAGCATGTCCTGCAGATTTTCAGAACTGTTAGGAACTGTTGACTGTTTCCCACCCAATTTCTTCTTATGATAATGGAAATGTTGATCCTATGTCTGTTCTTTATTTGTATATTGAAAACAGATAACTTATTTTATAGGTTTCACAGGGCTTCAGACAAAGGGACTTTTGACCCAAGACAAACTATATTGTTATACCTGAATTTGCTGTGATTTTGTACTTAATGTTGCTACTAAAATGATTTAAGTCTTTTTGGGAATCCGAGGGTGGAGTGTGGCAGACTGAAATTATCTTATTGATTCCAAAAAGAATATTATGTTTGTAAACTAATCTATTCTTCCGGGTGTGATAACCTTTGATTGCATTAAAATCAGTTGAGGGGCCCTTTATTAGTTTACTTGATATGATTGCTTAGGTCTTTAGGTTGGATTTCATCAGTAAGCCTTAATTCAGTTTGAGTCCTTGCCCCCTTGCTAGGTCTCATATTAATGGAAACACATAGAAAAACAGACTTAGACAGACACATGATTAAGGGAGGTGCTATGTTTTATCTGGCCATGTGAGAGAGGAGTAGAGAATGGCTTAAAAATGAAGCCCCATGAGTCTGGGCCCACAGACCAGCAAAAGAGGAGACAAATCCTGTTCCAGGCTTGACTACAGCTAGAAAGGCAGACATACCAGAAGATATCGGTGTCCATCTTACTTCTCCATATGACAGCTGGCTTTGGTAAAAATGCTCTTATTATGATGCTCTGAATTGGACTTTTCACATCCTTAGAACTGTAAGCTTTTACCCTTAAAAAAAATCCCCTGTAAAAAAGCCAACCCATTTCTGGTACTTTGCTTCAGAATCCTTTTGGCAAACTAAAACAACTCTACTAGCTTTAATCATGGATAGATATTTTGATATTTTCGAAACATAAGATAATTTGATCTGTGAATAGTGAGTTTTATTTTCTCTTTTTCAATTTGGATGCCTTTTATTTCTTTTTCTTGCCTAATTACTCTAGCTAGAACTTCTAGCACAATGTTGAATAACAGTTGTGGCAGAGGGCATCATTACTTTTTCCCCATCTTAGAGGGAAAGCTTTCACACTCACCCCATTAAATATGGTGTTGGCTGTAGGATTTTCATATATGCCCTTTATCATATTGATGAACTTTCCTTCGTTTCCTCTCTTTGAAGTTTTTTATCAAAAAAGGATGCTGTATATTGTCAAATGCCATTTTTGCACCAAATGAGACAATCATGTGGTTTTTGCCCTTCAAATTTTTAATGTGGTGTATTGCGTTTATTGGGTTTTTATTTTGAATCATTCTTGTATTCCAGGAATAAAACCCACTTTGTCATGGTGTTGGATTTATTTTAGAAATATTTTTTAAGAATTTTTGCACCTATGTACATTAGAGATTTTAGTCTGTAATTTTCTTTTCTTGTAATATCTTTATCAGGCTTTGGTTTCCAGATCATTTTGGATTCATAAAATATGTTGGATAATTTTCTCTACTTTTCAGTTTTATGAAAGATCTTAAGTGGAACTGACATTATTATTTTCAAAATGTTTTGTAGAATTCACAGGTGGTCATATGCGATGATCTTTTCTTTGTTGGTTGATTTTAGTTACTGTTTCAATCTCTTTACTTGTGATTACATTATTAATTTCTGTATTTCTTGTAGAACCAATGTACGTTGTTTCTGTATATCTAGGAATCTGTTCATTTCAATTGGTTGTATCTTTTATTGGCATACAGTTTCTCATGAGAACCACTTATTGTCCTTTTTGTTTATGTGGTACCAGGCATAAAGTCACCCCTTTAATTCATGCTTTTATTTATTTGCATCTTCTCTTTTGTTTTATTTGTTAATCAGGCTAAGGGTTTGCCAAGTTTAAGATCTTCTCAAAGAATCAGCTTTTGTTTTAATTGAGTTTCTCTTGGTTTTCTTTTGTACTCAATTCTGTTTATTTTGCCCTAATGTTTGTTGTTTCTTTCTTTTTTCTTGCCTTGGATTGGATTGCTCTTTTTTTCTAGGTCCCCGAGTTATTCGGTTGAGCTTTGATTATAGCTCTTTCTTCTTTTTTACTCTAGTCATTTATGGCTATAAATTTCCCTCTCAGCACTTCCTTCACTGCATTCCATAAGTTTAGATAAGTTGTGCATTCATTTTCATTCACCTCAAGATATTTACTAACCTAGGTGATGCAAAATACATGAGGCAAACTCTGGCAAATCCAAAAGGAGAAATAGATATCTCTAAAATAATAGTTGGAGACTGTGGCACACCATTCAGATAAATAAATAGAACAACTAGAAAGAAGATCAACCAAGGAAACATAAGAACTGAACCATGTGATAAATGAGCTGGGCCTCACAGATACATACAGAGCCTTGCATCCTAAATCAGCAGGTTATACATTCTTCTCAAGTGCTTATGGATCTTTCTCCAGGATAGACTACATGTTGGGCCACAACACAGTTCTCAATAAATTTAAGATTGAAATTATACAAGGAACAGGAAATGGAAAGAAGCCAGAAATCAGTAATAGGAGGGGAAGGGGCAATGGAAATCAGTAATAGGAAATCAGTAATAGGAGGGGAGGGGGAAATTTTGCAAATATATGGAGGCCAAACAACACACTCCTAAGCAATCAGTGGGTCAAAGAAGAAAGTACAAGGTAAATTAATGTATTTTATTTCTTTAGCCACATTGTCCTTCATATCCATAATTTGATTTAGGAGATTTGCATGAACATCATTAATTGTTTCAAGTCTTGTGTGTCATCCGGAGCTTTGATTTATTGCTTTGTCTGAGCCATATCTTCCTGTTTTTTTTTAGTGTGGCTTGCAATTTTTTGCTGCTATCTAGGCATCTGATCCTGATGGTGAGTTTATTCTTATGTTCATTTTCTCCATCTTGCTTAGGGACTACTGTTAAGTAACTATGTGCAACCACTGTTCTTTGATTATTGGTTATATGCACTTTCTTGGTCTGTGAGCAGATGGTGCTCATCAGCAGACTTCTCTACTGAGACCCCAGATGCTAGGGGGAATATAGTTATTGTATCCCCAACCAAATTGGTGGCAAAGAAGCAATATCCCACAGGGCAGGCTATTCAGAGCCAAGCCTCACAAATCAAGATTTCTCAGAAGCTGCTGTCCTACCTTGTCCAGTTGTACCCTCCTTGCATCTATGTCATCAGCAACCAGTCTATTTCAGTAGGAAAGGTTTTTCAGAAGGCAGATTATCATTAGCTCTCTTCTGGCTTTCAAGGCAAACAATGTCATGGACCCACCATCTTGGAAGTATGAGATCCTTGGGATGCAGCCAAGGTCACTGGTGAAAATCTGAATTTGTTATAAACTGTGTCCCTCTGTCTCACCTTTTTTGAGGAAAAGTACCTCTGCAAACTCCACATACAGTAACCACTGTCCAGGGGCCAGAGGACCCACTGTTGTCTGATCCAAAGTTGGGGAGAAGGACAGCAGCAGCTGCTGCCACACCTCTATTTATGGAATCTTTCTGGTCAACTGTGTTTCCTTTCATTTGCTCCTTTCTCTTCTGAGTGGTGTCAAGCTTTCCCTTGGTGTCATAAGCCCTAGGATACTTTTCCTGACATTTCCTTCCTTTCCTCTAGCATTTTTTCCCACTGCTCTATAGTATCACTTTATCATTAATGAAGTAGTTGTTCTCCATTTCTACTCTTCACTTTGTTGCCATTGTCTATTTTCTTACATTTTTATCAAGAACGTACTCTCGTAATTCATGTAGAATTTATGTGTTCCATTGGTATATCTTGCCTGCTGCATTTCACTATATAATGTGGAATCCATATCATTGCTTTAATATTAAGTAATTTCAATTCATTACTAGTGTATTATTGGGTAGAGTTATAAATTGGCTAGTATATGTATGAAAATCATTCAAATCAGTTTCAGCATTTCAAGATTTAATGCAAATATTCATATTTGGGAGTAAATGTATACATTTACACTTATTTTGTGAAGAAGAGTTTTACCTGAATGTTTATACTCCAGGGGCAAAAGTTTGCTTTAATTAGAGAAATATCACTTATATGATACAGATTTAATATCTAGAATATATAAGGAAAACTTTCATCTTAACCAGAAGAAGACAACCAACATAATTAAATGATGGGCAAAACTTGAATAGACATTTCTCCAATGAAGTTAAACAAATGGCCAAAATCACATTGTAAGATGTTCAACATCATTAGTCATCACAGAAATACATATCAATAACACAATGAGATACTATTTCACAACAATTACAATGGCTGATTATTTTTAAATGGAAAATTTCAAGTGTTGGAGAGGATATGG
The DNA here is from genome assembly GCA_029593785.1 of Cabassous unicinctus. Taxonomy (NCBI): domain Eukaryota; kingdom Metazoa; phylum Chordata; class Mammalia; order Cingulata; family Chlamyphoridae; genus Cabassous; species Cabassous unicinctus. The sequence continues at coordinate 7,641 of JAQZBX010020084.1, forward strand.
AAAAATAGGAACACTCATTCATTGCTGGTGGCAATGTAAAATGGAGCAGTAGTATATTTTTAAAATGAAAGGCAACCTTTTTAGAGTGTGAATTTTGCCTCTTTATGTTCATTTTTCCAGATCACTTGCATACTGCAAAGTCTCACTCTCCTAGGTCTTAATTCTCACAATGACATAGAACACCTTTGACTTATTACAGGAATTGCTCTTAATCCTATATCTTATCCAGAGACAGAGCTCTGGGATATCTCGGTCAGCCTGCCTGCATAAATTCACCACTTTTCCCTCTCAGTATCCATTATTATTTTTTGTGTCTCTTTCATGTTCAAATACATGGAAACCTAAAATTCAACTCTATCATTAGAAGGCAATATTGAAGTTGTTGCCAACAGACTCATTGACCCTTACTCTTTTTTCTTACCAGGACCTCTTATCTTAGCATCCATATGTGGATTCCCTATAACCTGAGCCCCTTATGGTCAGTCTATTAAAGTATAGGGGAATGGCTGGGTACAGGAAAATGAGGAGGGTATAGGTATGGTTTGGAGAGTTTCCTTCTAAGCTTGAGTATTGGGAGTGATAAGGCAAAAGCAAATGCTACAAAAAGAACATATGTTCTTAATTTATCCTGTAAAATGGTGGCTCAGTTACTGTGAGGGAATTACCAAATTAGAATTCTTTTTTATGGTAGTCATAAAATTCTTTTTTATGTTTATTACAGTCAATAAACATAAAACATTTTGGATGGTGACTGCAATAAACTAATCATTATTAAAGTATATTTATAGTCTTAGAATAGGGGAAATAAAATCTAATTGCCAAATTTCAAAATGCTCAGTAGTTAAAGAAAAATACCCATGAGAATTATGGAAAAGTTTTCCTGGATAATCCTTGGGACAAATGAAGTATATATAATATATTTTACATAACCTTATAATCAGTATGCTTTTGAAATTGTTCAGAATGTTGGGATGTTATGGGGGGAAAAAGTTGTTTTTTTTTTTCCTTTAACTACCAATTGAGGAACAATAAAATATATAGCTCTCATGTTTAAAAAAGTGCTAATACTTACCAGGCAGGGGAGATACCATGATCATGAAGTTAGTTTTCCCAGGGCAAGGCTATCCATTGCATTCTTGATGTGCTGAACTCTGTGATTTCCGCAAATGTGAGAAACTCAACTGCATAATTTTGGTAGTAGGGGACTGCATTAGCACACTACCTTGAAAAAAAATTCTAGATGTTATAATGTTACACAATATTTTGCCTATAATTAAATTCCTTGTCATTCTTAAACAAATACAGAGAAAAGCACTGGCAGATACAGCTACAAAAAGTGGCATTGTTTGAGTTTGCCAAAAGGCTTCCAATTCAAAGTACTAGAAATGTGTTGGCTTTGATAAAAGGGGTTTATTTAGGGTAAAAGCTGACAGTTACAAAGTTATGATTAGTCCAAACTGAATCATCATCATAAATGGTTTCTCACCGAAGTCAGCTATGATTGATCCTGGCATGTTGCCACATGATAATGTAAGATGGTCACAAATCTCTGCCCAGGTTTCAGCCAGCCAGCCATGTCCTCCTCTCCTCTGTCTTTAAATCCTACCCATCTTATGCTCCTGGGTAAAAACATTCCACCTGCAGATGAATTCATCACTCCTCTCTCTCCTCCCCCATTATTCCTAATTTTTCTACTTGTTTGGGCCTTCTGGATTCTGTGTGTTTGTCCCTGCATGTGTCTGTTAACTCCAGGGGACTCAGAGCTTTTCATGCAGGGATTCTCTCTGGACCCTCACTGCCCTTGTTGCTTCCTCCATGATTAAGTTACTTTGAATGAACAAATCAGAAAAATGACCATGTGACAGACACTGTTGTTCTAAAAAGTTTTCAGATGTCAAAAAAATTCATCCTCACAACCACTGTCTGAGAGAAGTACATTTTGAGCAATAGACAACCTGAGGGTCATAGATGTATAGTCAGGTCACTCAAGGTCACAAGCCTGTAAGGAGTGGAGGCAAGATTTGAAGCCTGGTTCCAGAGCCCACCTGCTGAGGCATGGCCCCACAACCCCTCTCAAAGAGAAGGACCCCCAGGTCCCTCACAAGAGGAAAGAAGCAGGGAGGAGAGATGCCAAGCAGGGTCCCCACAGTTCATTCTTCTCCCCCCACCTGTTGTTGAGAGCCAAAATCTTCTGCTTGTCACCTGTGCTCTTCTTGGGCTTTAAGAAGAAGGTGGCAGCAATCCTCATCTGCGGGATCATGAGACCCATGATGATGGCTATAGTGAGGCAGGATCATGGGGGTAGGGTGGCAAATCTGAGACCACCCACTATCCTGAGCTGGCCTTTTCCATTCTCTCCCAGGCCCTTTCTGCACCCAGTCATAGAGGAGGGTGATGACAACCATCACTATGAGGGTTCTGATCCCTGGGCTTACAGATGACTCCATCACTCATTATGTAGATGAGAAAACTGAGGCTCACAAAGTGGAGGTGGCTTTCCCAAGGACACATGGTCAAGTCTTCTGATTCCAGATCAGTATCCAATACTCCAGGATTTAACTGATATCTTCTTTAGCTACAGGGTGGCAGCTGGGAGAGTGGTTTAACAGATTGAGACACAAAGAGTGGGCATTTTGAAATATCTGAGGCCAAAAGAGACTGGACAGGGCAGGATCAGCCACAAACTCATAGGCCACCCCAAGGAAGTATGGAAGCAGAAGCACTCAGAGTATGGTGATCCCCAGATAGCTCCACAGCTAGTGCTTGCATCTCCTTGGGGCAGTGGGGAGGAGGTAGTGGTTAAAATGTGGCATTGGTATTAGATTGTCTAGTGACTTCCCTCTCTCTTGGACCTGCCCTATGGTTTTCTTTCCTTGTTCTAAAAGGGAAGATACTAGATGTGTCAGCATCCTAGGGTTGTTAAGAGGATAGGCACCTAGTAAATGCTCAGTGATTCTGCATTCATTTTTAAACTACTTGATGGGAAAACTGAGGCCCAGATAAGAGAAGCAAATGCCCACAAGTCAGCACCAGATTAAAATCCAGGACTCAAATTCCCTGACTCCCTCCAGTAAATTCAACTCCTCTAACTTCACTCCTCTAAATCTTAGTTTCCCAGCTGTAAAATGGAGATAAGCATATCACCCAAACAGTTGTGAGGAATTCAATGCACAGTAATTGTGACTGTGTAAATGTCAGACTCCATATGCTGTGTGTTGCTGTGATGAGCCATAAGCACATCAGTGCCAATACCATGGGGTTGGCGAGAGCCTAGCAGGGGAGGGCATGTGTTGGAGAGTGGCTGCAAGGAGGATATATGAGCTCCCAGGACCTGGGTCCCTGCAGGCAGCCTGCCAGGCACTTGTACACAATGCCAAGGCCTTGGTGCTTGTCCACGGCCTGGTTGAGAATGATGGGCAACACCAGGCTGCACATGACCAAGGCAAACAAGCTCTGCAGCAGGTGGATGATGAGGTAGCCTGTGGGCAGAGGTAGCTGGTGCTCACCTAAGGAACTTAGGGACCCAGACCTGCTGACCCCTCACTGCAGACCATGCCCTAACCTCCCCCCACACACAAAGGCCATGCAGTCTCCTGCCTGGCACTTTGGCTCATGCCACTTCCCTGCCTGACATGACCTCCCCTTCCTTCCTGTTGACCTCCTCTTCACCATCCCAGGTCAAGTTCAAGTGTCAGTTCCTCTGTAAAGCACTCATGTCTGCTCAAGGCATGGAGAGTCACTTGCATGACTGGATCAGCACTGCCCTTAGCATGTATGGCCCCGTGGTTCAGGACAGGAGAGGTGATTCCATATTTCAGTGTGGTTCTTCCCTCCATCCTGGTTGTCCCTGCACAGCAGGGACTAGGGCTGCACCTGGCTCACCTCTCCTCCCTACCCACAGCCAGGATGATGCAGGGGCCTAGCAAATGTGTGTTGCCTTGTGTCAAGTCACAGCATTCACCCCACAGAATATACACTATTTGCCACACAGAGTACCTTGCTATGGCCATCTGAGATGGAAAAAGCAAAAGGTGTATCAGAGAGGAGGAAACATTTGTCGCCAACATATTGCCCAGACTTCCTGTCTCACTGGGGTTCACCCAGCCACCCACCGAAGCAGGTACTGTGCTCATCTTCATCTCATGGATGAGGAAACCGTGGGCCAGATGGGGACAGAGGCATGCCCACATGGCTCAGCAGCAGATGGGACTGGACTGGAGGACTCTGGACCCCAGCCCAGGGCCCTCCCTCTAGGGTGCTGCTTTTGCCCATGGGCAGGTTGTACCTGCTGTCTGGGGAGAAAGAGTTCCCTGCAGACTCAGCACACTCTCCAGGGAGAAGGGTGATAGAACTGGAAGAAATTGCTTATCTCCTGACCAAAGCCTCTTTATGTGCATTCTGGAGAAAGTGGAAAATTAATGGCATTAATACCATGGTTCCTTATGTAGGATCAGAGATCAACAATATTAAACAGAAATGCCTGTGAGTCAGAGCCATGAAGAACTCAGGGTCTTTGACTACCTCTGGTTTCTATTAAAAATGATAAAATATACTAGCCTTTGCAAAAATAAAATATATTTACTAATTGGCAATGCTGACTGATTCTGGTAGAAAATATTTTTCTTCATTTCAATCATCTAGTTTTTCTAATGATTCCCACATTGAATACAGATTACTTGTATAAGATTTTAAAACCATTTTAAACAGGAAACCAAATATATTGATAACATAAACTTCTAATCACATAAAGAGAATTTCAAAAGGGGTACAATTCCTCACCATCTCACACCCAAAAAGCTGTTTGGCTGCATTTTTCCATGTTCTAGACTTGTTCTTGGCCCTGACCATATTATTGTTACATAATTATACTAATAGTCGAAGTTCACATTTGTGCTCTGCTATTTTTATTTAACATTTTAGCCCTAGAATTTTTCCAGGTTGTTTTGCAAATTTTATGACCAAATCTTTTCATGGTAGCAGAGAAAGGAATAAACCACATTGCACTTAACCATTCTGATGCATTTGGGCCTTTATACATTGATGTCTTACTGCAACAGATAAAATATGAACATGTGCATGTGCATCGAGAGATATTCCCTTGTTTTAACTTTCCTGGAATAAATTGGCAGGACTAGGAAATTTAGGAGTACAGCAACAGATGCAACTTTCCTTGGATTCATTTTGCCTGATCATTTTCCCGACTCTTCCAATGTCCATTGACACTGACAGCATATGAATATGATGTTTAAGTTGCCACTTTACCTGTGTGAGGTAATTTTTCATTGATACTGTTTAAGCCAGTTGGAGATGGGTAAAATGGCTTCTCATACTTGTGATTTTGCACATTCTTGCTTATCTGTGAGGCTGTTCTCATGTTATCATCCACAAGGATTTTGGCTTCTGGTCATGTTGCAGTAATGAAGGCTGGTTTTGCCTGCCCACACTAAACAAATAAAAATACTAGACAGTAGATATGAAGCCACAATTCTCAGATGCTGGATAACAAACTGTGCAGAGCAGAGATCCCTGAGAGAAGGGACAGTTTACAGGCTACAGTACAGCCCAGATGAAACTGGCAGTGACCTTGATATAAGGACGTGCAGCTGGGAGTCTGGGAAGTCAAGGTAGCTACATTTGCAGCCAGGGTGCCAGAAGAGAAAGGTGCATGGAGAGGAAAGTGCTGAGCAGGGAAAGACAACCACAGAGCTCTGCACTGGGCTCCCTTCAAGTCTTCAGTTGAACAAGACCCTGTCATGATGAAACTACCAATGGACTCAGAAGAAATGGTGAGAAAGCAAAAGACAGCACAGTCCTCAGATCTCCCATAGGACAAGGAGTAGTTCATGTTTCCACTAGTCATTATGGAAGAAACTAACAATTTACAGAAGTTTGGGTGTTCAGAGGGTATTTTCTCTGTAGTTGGCAATAATTAGTCATTGACTAAAGGTTGCTTTGGTACCACCTAACAAAGAGTAAAACCAAGCATCCACAGGACCAAAGTGCAGCCCATAACAAAGCTCAAGAGTGTTGAAAGGAATATAAACATATCCAGCACCCAATGATGTACAATTCACAATGACTATCATCTAATAAAAATTACTAGATATATGAAAAAGCAGGAAATAACACCTATAATGAGGTGAAAATTAAACCAATATAAACAGATGGAGAAATAACACAGATTATACAATTTACAAATAAGGACTTTATTTTTTTGGTGCTTATAACCCAATAATTTATTTATTTTTTTTGTAATATATTTTTTTATTTTTTTAAGATAATTAGATTACACAAATATTATACAAAAAATATAGGGATTCCCATAAGCCCCACTCCCCACACCTCCCACAACCTTGCACATAAACATCCTTCATTAGTGTAGCACATTCATTGCAATTGATAAATTCATCCTGGAGCATTGCCATTAAGCATGGACCATAGTTCACATTGTTGTCTACACTCTCTCCCACGCAGTTCTGCATGTTATGTGGTGATAAAAAATGGCCTATATCTGTCAGTGCAATGTCATTCAGCATGATTCCCAAGTCCTGAAAAAGCCCCTGTATTACAATTATTTTCCCCTCTCCTTGGCCCCAGAGCCTCCAATGGCCACTGGCTCCACATCAATGTTGTAATTTCATCCACTGCTATAATCACAATATGTCTATAGTATAATACAAGTAAGTCCACTCTAGTCTATAGTTCTTTCCCCATTCCTGAGGATTCTGGGGTGGTGATGTCCACTCCACCTCTAGTTGAGAGGGGTCTTATAACCTATAGGGAAGATGGATGGGGCTATCTTGCTTGCAATTGCAGAAACTCTCTGTTCCTTGGGATGGTCATTGTCCATCATCATCTCCTTGTTAGTTGTCCTGGGTGAGTCCAATGACCTGTAGAATAGGTGTTGCAACACTGCTGAGGTTCTGGACCCAGCTAGAATGTGGGCAGCCCAAAGACTCGAGTCTCTTGGATGTACACTTACAATGTCTATCACCAAGTATAGGTTTAAATAGAAGGGACAGATGAGCCATGTATAGGGAAGACATAATTGAGTCCCACTCTGTCACTCTCAGGAGCACAAACTCCAAAGTAGGGCCCACTGGCAGGGCACCAAACTCCGGGGCTATCTTTCCTGACCATAGAACCTCGGTGTCTCCAGAGCCCTCAGGAGCCCCACTATTCAATATAGTATCCACTTTGGCAGTCTATAAGATCCTACTGAGATATCCATAAGCGTTACCTCTGGGATGACCTCCCAGCTCACTTTGAAGTCTCTTAGTCATATAAACTCATCTATCTTTAACTTTTCCCCTTTTATTTGAGGTCTTTTTATTGTTGCATTGCTGGTGGGTGCTTGGTAGTAATCTGGTGCCAGGGAGGCTCGTCCCTGGGAGTCATTTCTTATGCTGGGAGAAGGTAATGCATTTATATGCTGAGTTTGACTTAGAGAGAGGCCACATTTGAGCAACAAGGAGGCTCTCTGGAGGTAACTCTTAGGCACACCACAACAATAGGCTTAGTTTCAATTTCAAGAGGAAAAGCTCATAAGCATAGTCATCAATTTCAAGGGCCTCTCAGTGGATCATTCTCCTTCACCAGTCATTGTCCCTGCATTTGGGGGACTGTTTCTGCTCCATTAGAGAATGTGGAAGAGCTCTCCAGGATGGGAATTCAATATTCTCTTGCTTATTGTGTAAGTCTCCACCCACTGTGACAATGCCCCATAAAGATTTGAACATTTTTATATACCTTATATGTATGCCCAGATGAACCTCCTCCCATATTCCCCATCACTGACACCCCATATCAATGGTCCTCCCCTGCAGAAGCTTTGGATGACAAACACACATGCATATTTGTATTATATAAAGAAAATTCCCCTTCTGTAATCCAAAGCTGCTGCAGAAATGAAGCCATTAAAATAGACAAATATAATTAAATGGAAAAATAAATGATAATTGTGATAAGTTTAAATAAAAGAAGTAAAATACATAAAAATTTTCAAAACTAAAATAAAATTAAAAGATTGGGATATTAAAAAATAATGAAAAATATTTTAAATTTTTTTTTACATTTTCCCTTTCATCTCTGTAATATCTGGTGCCCTGTCTGTACAGTGGCATTTTCTTCCTTTTTATCCCCAGTGTCTTACTATTTTTCATTTTGTTTTCAAAGACAAGGACTTTAAAACCATTATAATAATTTTCTTCCCACCTAAACAATTTTGTGAACAACAGAAAACTGCCCTCCAGGAAGGTCAGAGACAAATGGAGTCATTTGCCGAATTCTCATCTTAATCCTGAGAGGGAGCTATTTTAATCTCTGATGAGTTGAGAAACTAAATTTCAGGGAGATTAAAAAGTGTGTTTAAATTCAAAAGTCAAGATTGAAACCTCTCCTGTACAAGGGCAGAGTCCATGCTCTTTCCCAAATTCTCTGTCCCTCTAGAGTCATGTGACCAGAGGAGCATGCCCTTTTGTAACCAGTAGAGTCCCACAGAGTCATGATAGCCACATGGCAGGCAGATCTCAAAGAGAGGGCCAGAGAGAAAGACCTGGACATTTCACACAGGAAAAGGTGATTAGGTACTGAGGCAAAGGAAAGGAGATAAGTATACCATAGCAACTAACAGTTGGACAGTTTTTTAATACACATTCATTAAGAAACTTGTGAAATAGTCATAACACTTTATTCTGCAATTCCTATTCTGGCAGCTAAACTGAAGATATAGCTATGAAGAGTTTGGTATGAAAAAAATAATATAAGCTATCTCAATATATTTTATACTTATGCCAATTCAAAATGATCATATTTTTGATACTTTGAATTAAATGTAATATATTATTATAACAAATTTTACAAATTTATTTTCCCTTTTTAAAATAGTAGCTTCATGAAACTTTCAAATGGATGTATGGCATTCATTAAATTTCTCTTTGGCAGCAATGGAGTAGGGTGTGCTATCACAAACACACACACATATTTGTATTATACAAAGACAATTTCTGGAATGATACACAAAAAATTATTACCAAGAGCAGTGGAAGATGGCGTCGGTTTAGGTGGGCACTTACCATTCTTTTCATGTAAGGTGGATGACTGGGGACAGGATCCTACCCAGATGGTCTCTTCTGGGAGCCTGGAGAGTGAGAACCTTGGGGACATTAGTCAGGAGGGAGCTGGACAGTGAGGTAGACTGCTCAATATAAAATCAAAAGATTTTTCCTCAGCTATAAATCGTGGATGCAGATGGCTAAGCCCTACCATCCCAGCAACCCAGTGTGAGGGAGCACTCTCCAAGAGTGGGAGGGTACTGGCAAACGGTGAGAGGGGTTTTTTCCTGATGCTTTGCCTGCCTGGACCCCCTTGCAGCCTTTTGGGAGCAAACCAGCTGGCTTGAAGTGGTGCCAGGCTGAAGGGAGAGGCGAATCTGCTGAGGAAGCCTAATTTACCTGACAGCTGAGGGACACAGAGGCTTGGCTCAGGAGGCGGTAGAGCCAGCCATTTTTATAATTGTGTTTGAGTGTCAGAGTCTCAGCTCCCATGGGGGGAGGCCTTGGGAAGTGTTTGATAAGTTTCCACAAGCCTATTTAGGGTCCCCTCGGTGGAGGGGGTTGGTCCAAGAGAGGACTTATTTTGGGTCCCTTATTTCCTCAAAAAATTTATTTTAACTTAATTTAATCACTACAATCTGCCTCAAAACCTGCAGAGAGAAGGCTGCAGGGTAATTGATTGATGAACACAGGCTGAGAGTCTCCACAAGGGCCTAAGAAAGAATGCTCTTCTTCCTTAGTTTTGTTTGACTGCAAGCTTGTGTGTTTGTTTGGTATTTCTTCGTTTGTTTGTTTCTTGCATTTCTTTCCTCTTTCCTCCCAAACTCCCATTTTTTTAAAATTGGGTGCTGCTACCTTGTTTCTTCTTTGCTGTGCTTCTTCTTCCTTGACATTCCATTTTCTGTGTGTATTGATTTTGTCTAACAACACTATCTCTTTTCCTTCCTTCATCTTTCCACCTTCTGCTTTCTGTTGTGGTTCTTACATTCCACCTTTTTTCAATAGTCCTCAGCTTCATGGGTGTAAATGTCTATCTTCTCTACTCTGTTTTCTTTATTATTATTATTATTATTATTACCTTTTTACTTTCAGTGCTTTCTTTACTCTTTCCCTCTCTCCTCATCATTCTAGTCTTTTAAATCATTATATATATTTTTCTCTATTTGGTTTCCTATTCCATTATAAGTACTCCACTTCCCCCCACCCCATTACTTTACACTGCCTACATGAGTTATTCATTTCACTAAAGCTGATACAGCCACTCTTCTAACTTTTATCAATATTACAATTATTATTTTTCCTTTCCTACCTCTTTTGATTCCTCTGGCCCTAATCTTTTACCTTCAAGGGAACATAGAAAAAAGCAAGGAAATACAAGAAGAACAAAGTATCAAAGAGAAAAGTTAACACACATATAGAACCACCAGGTAAATAAAACTCTAGAGCAGAGAAAGAAGCTAATTAACTGAATAAATCCATCAAGATAAAATGATGACCAGAGGGCAACAAAAATTACAAACCATACTGTGAAACAGGAAAACATGGACCATTCCAATGATCAAACAAAAAACCAGGGAGAGATGCAGAACATTGAACAGCTAATCAAAGCTATCCAAACAAATATCATGGACCAACTTAATGAAGTGAAAGGAAGACATTCAGGATATTAAGAAGACACTGGGAGTACATACTGAAGAAATTGGAAGCATACACAAAAAGATAGCAGATGTGATGGTGACAAATGGCACATTCCAAGAAATCAAAAAGATGCTGGATTCACATAACAGCAGATTTGAAATGGCAGAAAAAAAGAATTAGTGATGTGGAAGACATCTGAAATCAAACAGATAGTTGAACAGATAGATTAAATGATTGAAAAAAATACCAGCAGGGACTTAGGAATTTCACTGACAACACAAAATGCACAAACACACATTATAGGCATCCCAGAAGGAGAAGAGAAGGGAAAGGGAACAGAAGCAGCATTGAAGGAAATAAAGGCTGAAGCTTCCCAACCCTATTGAGGGAAGTGGATGTGTATGTCCAGGAAGCACAGCACACCCCAAATATTATAAATCCTAACAGGTCTGCTCCAAGACATATATTTGTCAAAATGTCCAATGCTCAAAACAAAGAGAAAATACTCAAGGCAGCAAGAAAAAAGAGAACCATCACATACAAGGGAAGCACAATAAGATTAAGTGCTGATTTCTCATCTGAAACCATGGAAGCAAGAAGACAGTGGTATAACATGGTCAAGGTACTAAAAGAAAAAAAACTTCCAGCCATGAATTCTTTATCCAGCAAAACTGACATTCAAAAATAATGGAGAGTTCAAAATATTCACAGATAAACAGAAATTAAGAGAATATGCCAATAAGAAAACTGTACTTCAAGAAATACTAAAGGAAGTTCTACAGGTTGAAAGGAAAAAACTGGGGAGAATTGGAAGAGAGTGTAAGAACAACGAAAGAGACAAAAAAAGAAATAAAAACAGCATATGACATACATAAACCCAAAGAAAATATTGCTGGTGTAAGAAATTCTTTGAGAGTAATAAGACTGAATGTTAATGGATGAAACTCACCAATCAAGAGGCAAAGATTGGCAGATCAGGTAAGGAAATGTGACCCATCTATATGTTGTCTACAAGAAACCCACTTTAGACACAAGGATTCAAGGAGGCTGAAAGTGAATGGCTGGAAAACAATTTTACAAGCAAAGAATAAAGAAAAATGGGTTGGAAGAGCTATCCTAATATCAGACAAAATAGACTTTAAATGCAAAACTATTGAAGAAACAAAGATGGACACTATATATTAGTAAAAGTGTCAATTTTCCAAGAAGAGAGAGCAATAATAAATATTTATGCACCAAATCAGGGTGCCTAAAAATACATGAGGCAAACACTGGAAATACTAAGTGGAGGTATAAATGCCTATACACTTATAGTGGGGAACTTTAATACACCATTATCACCATTGGATAGAACATCTAGACAAAGAATCAATAAAGAAACAAAGACTCTGAAGAATACATTAGAGGACCTGGGCCTAGTAGACATATACAGAACATTACACACAAATACAGCAGGATATACATTCTTCTCAAGTGCACATGGATAATGCACCAAGATAAACCACATGCTAGGCCACAGAACAACTCTCAATGAATTCAGAAATTTTGAGAATATGCAAAGTAATTTCTCTGACCACAATGGAATGAAATTGGAAATCATCAATGGCCAGAGAAACAGATTAGACAAAAAGATATGGAAGCTAAACATCACACATTTAGGCAAACTGTCAGTCAAGGAGGAAATCTCAAAAGAAATCAGTAACTTCCTCAAATTGAATGAAAATGACAACATAACATAACAAAACCTATGGGATGCAGCCAAAGATGTACTGAGAGGGAAATTCACAGCCATATATATATATATGCATTCATATGCTGAGTTTGGTTTTGAGAGAGGCCACATTTGAGCAACAAGGAGGCTCTCAGGAGGCAACCCTTAGGCATGCCATAACAATAGGCAAAGTTTCAATATCGAAAGCAAAGACTCATAAGCATATTCATCAATATCAAGGGCCCTTCGGTGTATCATCCTCTTTCTCCAGTCACTGTCCCTACACATGGGAGCTGTCTCCCTTAGAGAATGTGGCAGAGCTCTCCAGGATGGGAATTCAGTATTCTCTCTGTGTGTGAGTCTCCACCCACTGTAACAATACCCCGTGAACATTTGAACATTTTTATATACCTTATATTTATTTTCAGGTGAGTTCCGTCACATGCATTCCCCATCACTGAAACTTCACAGCCTTGATCCTCACCCACCTCAATTGTAACCTTTCTGTGATGGAAAGCTACCTAAAAAATGAAGCAATTACAATAGCCAAATACAATTAATAGAAAAATGAAACAATAAAGATAAGTTTAAATATAAGAAAAAAAATACATAAAATTTAAAAAAAAACTAATAATAAAAAATTAAAAGATTGGGATATTTAAAAAAATGAAAAATATTAAAAAAAATTTTTTTTGACATTTTGTCTTTCATCACCTCAATATCTGGTGTCCTGTCTGTACCACGGCACCTTCCCCCACTCATTCCCCAGTGTCTCACTGTTTTTCATTGTGTTTTCAAAGATGTTTTAGGTAACAATAAAGTCACACACAAAATACAGGAGACTATCATATACTCAACATACTCCCCCTTTCCCCACTCCCATATTTATATCTTTTTATATGTGGATGGTACCTTTGTTATAACTGATGTTCAAATAGTGAAATATAGCTACTACATATGGTAAATGTTTTATACTATGGTTTACATTTTAAATGGTACCCTTTTATAAATTTTGATGATATTTACCATGTCCTGTGTCCATCACTGTAAGATCATGCAGAACACTTCCACTGCCCACTAAATACCTGCTGTTTGAATTATTCTATTCCTCCCAGTCCCTCCCTACATGGCCCACAGAGACCCCTGTCTTCACTACTTGGAGGACAAGATTCATAGTTACATGCAACAAGACTAAGGTCTTCACACACTGGTTTGTTCTTCCCTATTAGGAACTGCCCATGCTCTTGAGAGAGTCCCCCCTCTCTATTTGTGAACAAATCAATTCTCCCGAGGATGGGAGTCCAACTTCTACCCACTCATTATGTGGGTCTCCACCCACTGATACAACACATTATGACAGAATGATCCCTCAAACACTCCCTAGAAGACTACTCCAGGTGTGCCCTGTTCGGAAGGCCCCCCATCCAACACCCTTATACCAGTAATGCTTCCTTGTCATATTGTCATAAGAGCAATCCCAACTTTGTACTTTCAACCACATACCCATAATTACCCAGTGTTCACCTGGCCCCCTCCCAACCTTCTCCCCAGGATCCTGGACCTTCCAACCAACCCTTCCCAATCTACCCTGCACCACCCAACCCAAAAATATCACTACCCTCCTGACATATCCCTTCATTATTCAACATCACCCTTTCACCTTACCATAGATTATATCCATATGGGTGTTGGCTCACAACCTTCTTCTCCATTTCTATTTCTTATAAACCTATCTTCCAGACAATAGCTCTCTGAGTCTACTCAATTTCCTTAATTCATATCAGTGAGGTCATGTACTGTTCATCCTTCAGTCCCTGGCTTGCTTCATTCAAAATGAGGTCCTCAAAATTTATCCATGTTATCCCATGTGTAAGCACTTTATTCCTTCTCACAACTGAGTAATATTCCATTGCATGTATGTACCACATTTTGTTTATGCATTCATCTGCTGATGGACACCTCAGTTGATTCCAACTTTTGGCAATAGTGAATAATTCTGCTATGAACATTGTTGTGCATATACCTATTCATGTCTTTGCTTTCAATTCTTCTAGGTCTAAAACCAGCAGTGCAATTTCTGGATAGTATGGAAGTTCAACAGTTAGTTTTTTGAGGAACTGCCAAACTGTCCTCCACCATGGCTGGACCATTCTAAATTCCCACCAGCAGTGGATGAGTTTTCCCATTCCTCCATATCCTCTCCAACATTTATAATCCACTGTTCTTTTTTTAATAGTTGCCATTCTAAAGCATGTCAGATGGTATCCAATTGTAGTTTTGATTTGCATTTCACTAATAACTTATGATGTTGAGCATATTTCATGTGCTTTTTAGCCATTTGTATTTCTTCCTTGGAGAAGTGTTTTTTCAATCATTTGCCCATTTTTTAAATGGGTTGTTTGTCTTTCTATTTTCAAGGTGTAGGAATTCTTTGTATATGCAGGATATTAGGATCCTATCAGATATATGGTTGCCAAATATTTTCTCCCATTTGGTACGCTGCCTTTTTACTCTTTTAATAAAGTTCTTTGGCATGCAAAAGTTTTCAATTTTCAGGAGATTCCATTTATCTATTTCTTCTTTTACTGCTCATGCTTTGTGTGTGGAGTTCATGAAGCCATTTCCTATTACAACATCCTGCAGATGCTTTGTACATTATCTTCCAAGGTCTTTATGGTCTTGCCTCTTATATTTAGATCTTTGATCCGTCTTGAGTTGATTTTTGAATAAGATGTGAGATGGTGTTCCTCTCTCATTTTTTGGATATGAATATGCAGTTCTCCATGCATTATTTGTTGAAGAGGCCATTCTATCCCAACTGAGTAGGCTTGGTGGCCTTGTCAAATATCACATGACTGTATGTGTTAGGATTTATATCAGGACTCATAATTCGATTCAATTGGTCAATGTGTCTATCCTTGTGCCAATACCATGCAGTTTTCACCTCTGTAGCTTTGTAGTATGTTTTAAAGTCAAGTAGTGTGATACCTCCAACTTCATTTTTCTTTTTCAATATGTCTTTGCCAATTCGGTGCTTCTAACCCTTCCAAATAAATTTGGTGAATATTTTTCCAATTCCTTAAAAAATACAGTGTTGATTTTTAGTGGGATTTCATTAAATCTGTAGATTATTTTGGGTAGGATAGACATCTAGATAAGGTTTAGTCTTCCTATCCATGAACAGGAAATAGTCTTCCATTTATTTAAATCTTCTTTGATTTCCTTTAACAGTGTTGTAAAGTTTTCTGTATTTAAGTCCTTTACACATGTAGTTAAATTTATCCCTAGGTATTTGATTCTTTAAGATACTATTGTAATTGGTGTTTTTTTCTTGATTTCCTCCTCAGATTGCTTGTTATTGGTGTACAGCAATGCTACTGATTTTTAAGCATTGATCTTATAGCCTGCAACGTTACTGAACTCCTTTATAGGTTCTGGAAGCTTTATTGTAGATTTCTCAGGGCTTTCTATGTATAGGATCATGTTGTCTGCAAATAATGAAATTTTTATATCTCCTTTTCCATTCTGGATGCCTTTTATATCTTTTTCTTGCCTCTGTGCTTGAGTAAGTACTTCTAAGACAATGATAAATAGGAGTGGTGATAATGAGCATCCTTGTCTTTTTCCCGATCTCAGAGGAAAGGCTTTTAGTATTTTTACCATTGAAGATGATGTTAGCTTTGGGTTTTTCATATATACCGTTTATCATGTTCAGAAAGTTTCCTTCTATTCCTGTCGTTTGCAGTGTTTTTATGAAGAAAGTATTCTGTATTTTGTCAAATGATTTTTTTGCACCTATACACAAGATCTTGTGATTTTCTTCTTTCAATCTGTTTATGTGGTGTATTATATTGATTGATTTTCTTATGTTGAACCATCCTTGCATACCCGGGATGAAACCCACTTGGTCATGGTGTATAATTCTTTTGATATGTTGTTGAATGTGATTAGCAAGTATTTTTTTGAGGATTTAAGCTTTAGGTTCATTAAAGAAATTGGTCTGTAATTTTCTTTTCTTTTGGTATCTTTGTTTGGCTTTGGTATTAGGGTAATGTTGACATCATAGAATGAGTTAGGCAATATTCCTTCTACTTCTGTATTTTGGAAGAGCTTCAGCAAGATTGGTGTTAACTCTTTTTAGAATGTTTGGTACAATTCAGCTGTGAAGCCGTCTTGTCCGACCCTCTTCTTAGTTGAGAGGTTTTTGATGACTGAGTCTATCACTTTACTTGTAATTGGACTCTTGAGTTCATCAATTTCTTCTTTCATCAATATAGGCTGTTTGTGAGTTTCTAGGAAATTTTTCATTTCCTCTAAATTATCATTCTTGTTGACATATAAATTTTCAAAGTATCCTCTTATGATAGTCTTTATTTCTGTTGGGGTCAGTAGTGATACTCCCTTCTTCATTGCTTATTTTTGTTTGCATATGCTTGCCCTTTTTCTTTGTTAGTTTGGCTAAGGGTTTGTCAATTTTATTGATCTTCTCAATGAACCAGATTTTGGTTTTGTTTATTTTTTCTATTGTTTCTTATTTTCTATTTCATTTAGTTCTGCTCTAATCTTTATAT